>PVIC010022338.1:0-27162 GCA_004025085.1 Thryonomys swinderianus | reverse complement strand
GCCTCAGCCTCTCAGAGTGCTGGCATTATAGTTGTGACCACCCTGTCCAGCTCTTGAGTGCTTTTTAAACAGAACGAAGCCTCTTTTCCTGTTGGAGAGTTTGCTCTGTGTTCTGCCGCATTCCCAGAGTGCATGGGAGGTGGGAGGGGTGGGGCCTCTGCAGGGTTCTGCCCTGTTCCTGGCAGAGCCTGTGACTATGCTGTGTCTGTGCAGTGACGTCCTCAGCCCCCTGGCTGGGCCTGCTTCCTCTGTGACTGCCTGAGGGTCCTGCCTCTCTCCTCCTTCCCATCTTTGGGAACTGAGCCCCCAGCCCCCCCAACACACACACTGGCCCTGACTCCTGTGAATGCAGCCTGTCCAGCTGTTATACCTGCTCTGGGCCTGGGAGCTGTGGGGAATAATCAGCCTTGGCTGTGAACTGGCACCGAATCTGTCCGTAAGTATGTATACTTCCCCCACATTCTGAATCTCCACTTCGTGGTACAGTGAAAGTGCCACATACATGTTATGCTGTACTGTTAAGAAAAAAAAGTGTGTACGTGTTCTAACAATGGAATTTTTTTTCCAAATATTTTTAATTGGGGTTGATAGAATCCACGGAGCTAGAGCCTTCCAGCCCATTGCATTTCTTTTCCTTTCTCTTCTATGAGAAAGGGTCTCAATATGTACCCCATCCTGGCCTTGAATTTGCAGCAACCCTCTTGCCTCAGTCTTCTGAGTGCTGGGATTCCAGGGGTACACCATCACACCTGGGTCTGATTGTATTTTTTTTTTTTTGAGACAGGGTCTCGCTTTGTAGTTCAGGCTGGCCCTGAGCTCACTATGTAGCCCAGGCAAGCCTCAAACTCAGAAGTCCTCCTGTCTCTGCCTCCCAAGTGCTGGGATGACAGGCATGAGCCACCACGCCCAACACTGTGGTATGTGGTACTGATTGCTGGTGGGCGTGAGTCACCACGCCCAGCATTGTTGTTATGTGGTTACCGGATCAAATTTAGGACCCTGTGCTTGCGAGGCAGGCACCAGAACCAATGAGCTAAATCTCTGGCCCCCTGATTGTATTTCTGTGGAGGATTTTTCTCCTGACAAAGGAAAAACCACATCGATTTTTCTTTATGAACCTGTTGTAGCTTTACTACGGTAGGAATGCTGTTGAATCAGTCATTCAGAAAATAGTTATTTGGCACCTACTGTGAAGGAAGCTCTGTCTCTCTCTCTTTTTTTTTTTTTGAGACAGGGTCTCGCTTTGTAGTTCAGGCTGGCCCTGAGCTCACTATGTAGCCCAGGCAAGCCTCAAATTCAGCAATCCTCCTGCCTCTGCCTCGCGAGTGCTGGGATTACAGGTGTGAGCCACCATGCCTGGCACTGTGGTTTGTGGTACTGATTGCTGGTGGGCATGAGTCACCATGCCCGGTATTGTTGTATGTGGTTACTGGGATTGAACCATGGATTTTGCTCTTGCTAGGCAGGCACCAGAACCACTGTGCTAAATCTCTGGTCCCAAGGAAACTCTTTTTTTTTTTTTTTTTTTTTAAGCTCTTTTCAAAGCTGGGAATAGAAGCTAGGCCAGGTAATGCACATATGTAATTCCAGCACTGGGGAGGCTGAAGCAGGAGAATCACAGTAGTTCAAGATCAGCCTGCACTATTTGGCAAACCTAACCAAAACCAAAACGTATGCCTATTTGGAGGAAACCTGAAGGGAACAGTGGAAGGGGAAGTTACTAGAACCAATGCAGTTAAGTTCTAGTCTCTTGTGAGCCCGAAAGCACAAGGTGAATTAATTAATAAATAGACAGAAAAGAAGACTTAGAGAAGAAGCTGAGTTTGGGCCTGATCGCAGCTATTCTGAGTAGCAAAGATTGCAGACCCAAGCTTGCTACATCTTTTGTTCTGTACATTTTGAGGAAAAAAGGACTCAAAAGACCCCAAGGGCTGGGCAGATACTAGCCATAGTCCTTGAGGAATTATGTAGATGAAGATCTTAGTGTAGTTCTGCCCTGGAGTGCCACAGTCTGTGGGACCCCTGAGTCCCTGTTGCTCCTGGAGGCAGAGATAGGAGTCAAGTCTCCAAGTCTGTCTAAAGGCGGGAAAGGCTGGCCTAGCCTAGTCCTGATTGTGCTCTGATGGGATTGCTCCCAACAGAAACCAGCATGCAGTCCACAGCTGTCACCCTTTCACCCCAATCAGCGGACTGCCTGCACTTGTTACTGAGGATGTGCACACTTATTTATTAGTGAAAGACATGGCACAACATGCTTTTTCCAAAGATTGTCTCATTAATTCTCCCGGTCCTGTTATTGTAGAAAGCTTAGTTACAAATTATTATAAGGCAGTTAGACAAAGCTGAGTCCTTGACATAGGAAACAATCGAGGCTCATTCACTGGTTAGCATTATAAAAAAAGAAAAGATACTACACTTATCTCCTTCCCCAGAGATGAGTAACAGTGATTGATATTCTAAAGAGATGTTGATCTTCCTGGCCCATTTCCTTTCCAGAAATTCTTTTTTTTTTTTGAGACAGGGTCTCACTTTGTAGTTCAGGCTAGCTCTGAGTTCACTATGTAGCCCAGGCAAGCCTCAAACTCGGCAAGCCTCAAACTCAGCAATCCTCCTGCCTCTGCCTCCCGAGTGCTGGGATGACAGGCATGAGCCACCACGCCCGGCATTGTGGTATGTGGTATTGATTGTTGGTGGGCGTGCCTCCATGCCCAGCATTGTATGTGGTTACGGGGGTCGAACTCAGGACCTTGTGCTTGCGAGGCAGGCGCTGGAACCACCGAGCTAACCCTGCGGCCCTCCAGAAATTCTTTGTATGTGACTTGCTTTCCCATTTGATCCCATTTCATCCATATTACCTGGGTGACTGTCCTTACCATCTTTCTGGTTCATCGTGGCTTTGTCCCACCTACCATTTCCCATGTGAGCTTCCCTAACCTCATGGCTTTGGCAGGGTAGACAGGCAGCCCGCCTTCCCATCCCCCTCTGTCTATCTTAGACAGAAGCCATCTTTGGAAAATCTTTCCTCCTCTTAGTCTCTGTTGTGTCTAGAATTCATTCTTTGACATTAAAGGATGTGAACTTGCGTTTCAGTTCCCTAGCAGGCTGGGAGTTAGAATATTTTCCTTGTTAGGATTACTTTTGCTTATTTGGATTACCTGCGCTGTATCATTTTCTGGACTACTTGGTGCCCTGTGTCCCTGTCGTGTAAGTACCATCATCCTCTCCATTCGCTCAAAGTGGCAGTGAAATTGAAGGGTGGATAAAAACTGCCCAGCTGGCCAGCTCGTGGGTGTGGGTTTGGACTTCATCTAGGCCACATCCTCATCTCCTCTCTCTGGAGGGGCGACCTGAGCCCCAGGGAGGAGAGCACCTGCCCGGGACTGGCCGCTTTTCTCTTCAGCTGCGCTGTCCCTCCTGGTTCCCAGCAGCTAGTGCGTCGGGCAGCCGCTGTCGCCTGTGTCCATGGCTGCGCTGACGTCCCAGCCTCCATCCTTCGGTCCAGAAGGTTCCAGAAGGAGGTCTGCCAGGGCTGGCGTCATTCAGCGCTTCCTGCTGGAAGTTGTGATCATGTGATTTCCCTAATTGTTATCTTTTCTCATCTTGTGAGCAGGTTTCCAGAGAGAGACAAGCCAATGGGGGACCAACCGCCTTCCACACCCTGCCCATCCCCCCCGCCAGCCACCAAGAGGAGCTCCTACCTCTACTCCACGGAGATCACGCTGTGGACTGTGGTGGCCGCCACGCAGGCCGTGGAGCAGAAGGTGGACTCCTGCCTGGCTCGCCTGCTGGCTCTGGAGGGCCGCACGGGGACGGCCGAGAAGAAGCTGGCCGACTGCGAGAAGAGGGCCGTGGAGCTCGGCGGCCAGCTGGAGGGCAAGTGGGCCGTGCTGGGGACCCTGCTGCAGGAGTACGGGCTGCTGCAGCGGCGGCTGGAGAACCTGGAGAACCTGCTGCGCAACCGCAACTTCTGGATCCTGCGGCTGCCCCCGGGCAGCAAGGGCGAGGCCCCCAAGGTAGCGGGCGCCCTGGGCGGGAGCGCAGGGGCCCCAGGCCGGCAGCGGCTGAGCGAGGGCGGCCCTTGTGGTTCCAGGTGCCTGTGACCTTTGATGACGTGGCCGTGTATTTCTCCGAGCAGGAGTGGGGCAAGCTGGAGGACTGGCAGAAGGAGCTGTACAAGCACGTGATGCGCGGCAACTACGAGACGCTGGTGTCCCTGGGTGAGGCCGGAGCCGGAGCCGCCAGCTCCTGGCCGGGACCTTGCTCCTCCTCCCTGGCTGTCTCAGCCCCTGGGGGCAGCTGGGGCCCGGCCCTTTCTCCATCCCCTCCCTGTTCCTTTTGCAGATTATGCCATCTCCAAACCGGACATCCTCTCCCGGATGGAGAGGGGAGAAGAGCCCTGTCCTGCCGCCCCCTGGAGCCAGGAGAAGGGGAGCAAGGAGCCAGAGGTGCACCCCAGGACGCCAAGTGAGTGTGGCTGCATGCAGGGTTTAGGGGCAGAGGCCCGAGTTCCCAGCCAGGAGGATGTTGCGGGTGACCTGGGGCCCAGCAAGGCAGCATCAGCACAGTCAGGAGAGGCTGTCCTGGGCTGGGGACTGAGCCCAGTGGTTCCATCATTTCCTGACAAGTCTAAGGTCCCGAGTTCAGTCCCTGGTACCACATACCACCATGCTGAGTGATGGCTCACGCCTGTCACCCCAGCACTGAGGAGGCAGAGGCAGGAGGATTGCTGAGTTCGAGGCTTGCCTGGGCTACATAGTGAGCTCAGGGCCAGCCTCAACTACAAAGCAAGACCCTGTCTAAAAAAAAAAAAGTTTAGGGTGCAGCTCAGTGCTGGCTAGAGTGGTTACCAAGAATATGCCACCCGCAGTATGAACACTAAAATTTTTTTTCCCACAGATTTATTTTTTGCTGGAGGGGCCTTGCAGTGCTGAGGGTGTGTTCTCTGGCCGCCCCTCCATGGAGTTTTGATTCCTTTGAGTCTGGAGTAGTATTTAGAGATCAGGGTATGTTAGAATGTGTTTGCTCTTGTTTTGCATTTTGAGATAGTCTCACTATATAGTTCAGATTGGCCTTGAATTCATGGTGGTCCTCCTGCCTCAGCCTCCTGAGTACTGAGATTACACCCAGCTCATCTTAGAACTTTTGCATTACTTCTAGGTCTTCTCTGAAAATACATATTCTTCTTTTTTCTTTTATTTATTTATTTATTTATTTTTTTGAGACAGGGTCTCACTTTTGTAGTTCAGGCTGGCTCTGAGCTCACAATGTAGCCTAGGCAAGCCTCGAACTCAGCAGTCCTCCTGTCTCTGCCTCCCGAGTGCTGGGATTACAGGCATGAGCCACCATGCCTGGCTCTGGGGTATGTGGTATTGATGGCTGGTGGGCGTGTTTTTCCACGCCCAGCATTGTATGTGGTTACTGGGGATTGAACTCAGGACCTTGCACTTGCAAAGCGGGCACCAGAACCACTGAGCTAACCCTCTGGCCCTTCTTTTTTCTTTTCTATGTGTACCACCCATTTCTATACTTGTTCAGGTCTTGTTTGTCTTTCTCTTGGAATATCATGGTGTATCTGATCTGTTGACCTAGAGGTCTGGAACTTTGTCTTTTTCTCTGAAGAGGTGCTGTTCATCTACTGCTTTATTTTAAGGATGTAGGTGAAGAGCTGGTAGGGTGAGGTGAGAGGGCACAGAGCTTCCGTACCTTCTCTGGGTGCCCTGACTTCTAGGGGCCCATATGCTCTGCTCTTATGACATCCATAGCCTGCTTTTATTGTGAGACAGGGTCCTGCTGAGTTGCCCAGGCTAGGATCAAACTTGGGATTCTCCTGCCTCAGCCTCCTAGAGCATAGGCATTACAGGTATGTGCCACTGTACCTGGCTAGGTTTTGGCTCTTGGGTGGTCAGTGTCTCTGCTGTTTTGATGGCGGTCTCCCTTTTTCTGTCTGTGGCTTGGGCTCCAGTTTTGAGGCTCCTCATTGTCTTGTGATATGGTGGACAGTTTGGGAGAATGAACATTGTGTCTGTCTTTGATCTGGGAAGGGTGTGGAGATAAGGCTCAGGAGAGGAGGGCTAACCTTATAGAGGTGCCACACAAGCACGGAAAAAATGGAGCTGGTGACAGGTCCATTGGCAGCATCACCTGGACAGAGCACTCAGGGGGCACCGCTGCTCAGAGAGGGCACTCGGTGGCGGCAGCACCAGGTACAGACACAGGCTGACTCTTCTTCCTCTCGGATGACACCGCGGTAGGTGTCACCGGCGGGAGCGGCTGCCGTGGGGCCGGCACGACCTTGCTCTGTGGACCCACAGTTCAGGCAAAGCCTGATTCAGCCTCGGGCGCGGAGGAGAGGTCTCCCCAGTGAGCTGGTGTCCTGGGCCGCTGCTCAGGACAGAGGTCCGGCTGCAGGATGCGCTCAGCTCACCCGGGCCTCTGTCGTGAAAGCACAGACGGTCTGCCAGCAGACAGAGCCTCACCCGGTTCTTCACTTGACCTTTTTGCTCATACTGTGGTTCTTTCTCTCCTTAGGTTTTTCCCTTAAAACAACAAAACCAAAACGGCTTTGCTCCTCAGGGGGTGGGTGCACATGCTCGTTTTGGGGCATCCCTGTAAACCCGTGTGACAGACAGGGTGTTGGTGCGCAGGCTCTGCACAAACAGTCGTGCGGACTCAGGTGTGCGCGGGGCACATGGGGAGGCAGAGTTGTCTCAGGACAGCGCTGCGTCTTCAGTCGCGTCAGAACGTCCCGGGCACAACTGTGGCATGGTTTTCTGCTGTGCCACTGAGCCCTGCGACGCAGTGGGGAGTGTGTGGACCTGCCGAGCCCTGTCTGGTCCCTGTGCTGGTCACAGTCCTCCTGACAGAGAGGCTGTGGGCAGAGTCCAGCTGCGAGACAGTGGGGTTCCATGTCCCTGGGCCCCATGGACTTGTGTTTAGCTGAAGAGTCCCCGGCCGTGCCGCTGGGAGGCCTCCGTGCTGGGCTCAGTGTCGCGATCTGCTTCCTCCAGGTCCCACTCCGTGTCCAGAGCGGGTCCCCAGCCCCGCCAGCACCACCCAGGAGAATCCCAGAGAACGGCCGGCCCCCGGGTGGCGGCAGGAGGCGGAGGCGGGGCTGAGCCCAGCTGGGCAAGGCGCTGGTGAGTGAGCGCTGCAGCCGGCAGAGCGGGGCAGAGCGGGGAGAGGAGAGGCCGCCGGTGTGCAGCGGGTGGGCCCCCGGCAGGGGCTGCAGCCAGGCGCAATCTCCGGGCCAGCCCCACCCATCCCGCCTCCGGGCTGGCGGCCTGATACCCAAGCCCAGCACACGGAGGGTGCAGCCCCTGGGTCCTCTCCCTGCCAGGGTCTCAGCACGGGCTCTGTGTGTGGGGTTCGGAACAGTGCTCCTGCCCAGGCACAGCGGGACCTGTGCCCTCCGGAGGGTGTCACTGAGGCGCAGCGGACCACGTAGTGAGCCTGGGCTCCTGTAGGGTGGGATGTAGCCTCTGTGTCCTCCAGGCTGGAACCCTGGGCCTTATTTCCTGGTGGGCATGTGGGTACCGCTGGGGCCTGCTGAGGAGGTGACTGAGCCTGGGGCCTGCCTGAGTCAGGGCAGGCCTCGTGGCATCTCTCCCAGACCCTTCAATGAACACCCATGTTAAATAGGAGGGGGACTTGCCAGGCATGATGGCACACGCTTATAATCCTAGCTCTTGGGAGGCCGAAGCAGGAGGATCTCCATGAGTTTGAGGCCAGCCTGACTTACATAGTCAGAGCCAGCATGAAGTACATGGCGAGACCCTGTCTCAAAAATAAACAGGAGGAGACTCTTCTGAGGGGAAGCCACTAGCCTCCCATCACAGGGCCAGCCTTCCTGGTGTGGGGCCAGGTGAGTGGTGGGAGGGGATCCTGTGGCTGTCACAGAGCCTGGAAGAGGCTCAGGGACCTAGTGAGGGGACCTGATGCGTCCCCCAGACGGCTCCTTCCCTGTCTGGCTGCGTCCAGAGGGCAGTGAGGGTTGGGTCAGCTTGGGGTCCTGGAGTTCCACTGAGCTGTCTGGCTTTGTTGGAAAGCTCCTGCTTGGAGACAGGCTGCGTGCGCTAGACGTGGCCTATAGGTGACAGAAAGGCTGTTCCCTTGGTCTGGTTCCTGCCTCACAGTAGTCCGTAGCACGTCCCAGGTTCCAGTTTCTAGTGTCCCGCACTTCGCACATGTTGGCCTGTGATTTAACCTGCGTCGCCGTGTGTGGCCTGCTGCTGGGGCTCGGTGCCGGGACCCTCGCCTTCTTGCTCTGCTGAGACCCCGGGTGACCACTTCGGGCCTCTGCCCCTGGTTTCCACAACTCTCCTGGAAGCGCCTTGCCTCGGTCTCCCTGGAGGCAGAGGAGGCCCACACCGAGCCCCCGCAGAGTCCCAGGCTGCGATCCCGGGCGCAGCGTGGGCAGGCTGGGGCGCCGTGAGTGGGAGAGTGACTTCCAGCGTGGGGGTCTCGTCACTTTCCTCATCGCTGGGACAGACGCCTGGCACCCGAAGGGAGGAGCAAAGGGTTCCGTAGCTCCCGGTGTGCAGCGGTCTCAGTCCACAGTCGGCTGGCTCCCAGGCAGGGTGCCACGGCGGACAGATGACACTGCCGTGGACAGACAGCTCGTGGCGGGCGGAAGGCAGCGGCTCTTTCAGGGCTGTGTCCCTGTTTCTTGGGCCCTGCCAGCCTTTGTGCAGCCGTCAGGGCTCCCCTCCCCCTCCCTCTTTCTGCCCATCTGTTGAGCTTGAACCTGACTTCCTGGGTTCCTGGGTTTGTGATTTACGCTGCTGTTACCTGGTGCCCTCAACTCAGCCAATGCAGATTCCTTTGCAGGTGGCAGTGCTGTGGCCATCAAAACGGAAGCTCCGTCGGAAGATGAGATGCTGCCGGAGGAGCGCTTCCTGGGGTCTCCAAGCCAGGCCAAGGGTCGAACCCCCAAGGGGCCCAGGAACCAGACTGGAGGCCTCAGGCGGCATCGCCCTCAGATGTTGTCCCGGCCACTGGGGGCCACGGGCGAGCCGCCTCGGGTGCTGCCTCGGCGCCGCCGGGAACGCGCCTTCCCCTGCCCCGACTGTGGGCAGAGCTTCCGCCTGAAGATCAACCTGACGATCCACCAGCGGAGCCATGCTGAGCAGGAAGGGGGAAGCCACGCCACCCTGGAGCCGGGCGAGGTGGCGGTGCCGGGCCCCGTCATCCGCTGGCTCCCCCAGGAGCCCAGGGGCCACCGAACGCTGGCAGGCCGGGCCTTGGCAGGGCGGAAGCCGGCAGCCACCAAGATGTACCACTGCAGTGAGTGCCTGCGCTCCTTCCAGGAGCGCAAGAGCCTGCTGCTGCACCAGCGCCTGCACACGGGCGACAGTGAGGGCTGGCCCGCCTGCCCCTACTGCAGCAAGGCCTTCCGCCGGCCCTCGGACCTCTTCCGCCACCAGCGCATCCACACCGGCGAGCGGCCCTACCAGTGCTCTCAGTGTGGCCGGGCCTTCAACCGCAACCACCACCTGGTTGTCCACATGCAGACTCACACCCGGGCACAGGGGCCCCTGCAGGGGCCTGGCCACATGGAGGAGGGGTGACCCTCGGCTGCTGGGCACCCCCGCGCTCTGTCCCTTTCTGTTTGGGCCCTCGCTCAGGGGTGGCTTTGGAAGGACTTGTTTTTCACTCAGATTAGAAAGAGCGGCCCTCTTGGGAACAGTGTGTGTGTGAGACCAGTGCCTCCATTTCCCAGGTTAGTCTCTGCTGACTTTCCTCCATTCCTCTCGTAATGCATTCCTTAGGCCCACGGGGTGCCGGCATGTGGAAGGGCCTTTGCCTGGAACCAGAGTGAGGAAAACCCCCCAGAGATCAGACCACAGGAGACCTCAAGGGACAGGGACCGACTGGGCAGTCTGCCCATGGCTGTGTGAAAAGCCCTGGGGTGCACAGATAGCCCGAGGGAAACTTGCATTTACTACTTTGTGACTTTGAGAGTGTTTTTTTGTTTTTTGTTTTTTGTCTTGTGGAGCTTTCCTAGTATATTTGTAATTATTGCATGGAGTTGTACAGGGGACAGGAGCTCCTGCAGGGTGGGAAGAGGACTGAGTCCAGACTGCTGTGGGCCTTGGTGGTGGCCTCCCGGCTGTCCTATAGGTGCGGGTCTCTCAAGTGAGTTTCTCTGCCCACAGAGGCTCCGGGGCCTCCCAGGCTTCCCCCACGGGCAGTCTCACCTGTTGCTTCCTCTCTTGTGTCAGAAGATGAGCCCCATACCTTTCCAGGGCCTCGGGCCTCGGGCCTCGCTTCCTGATGTGTGCGGTCCACTGCCTGGACTCCGGGAGGTGTCTGGAGGGGGTACAAGGGAAACCCTGGTGCACCTCCCCTGAGAGGGAGCCCCTCCCCTGGGGAAGGTAGTTGGCTCTCCTGGACTCGGACCAAAATGGGCCAGGAACTTTGGGGAGACCTCTTCGACTACCTCAGGGCTCACGTTGCTCGCCTGCAAGAGTGCCATGTGTGTCATCGGCCCCACATGTAAGGGCCCTGCACAGGGTACAGGCTGGTTTTGTCCTTCAAACTCGGCCTCCTTTCTGGTCCGTGCTGGCGGTGAGCCCTTTTCTCCCAGGAGAAATCCTGCGACAAGGGTCTTTGTCTTCTGGACAGCAGAAGCTGCATCAGGTTCAGGGAGTCAGACTTGCCATGGGGTTCATGCCCCGGACCCCCTTCACCAAAGCACAAACTCAGTCCCAGGAGGCTGAGGCCATGGCGTGAGGCCTTGCAGAGGCATCTTGAGAAAGGCTCGTTTCTCTTACCTCACTGTCTTGCCACTTCAGAGCTGTGCATAGACCAGTCAGGTACCAGGGATCTGCAGCCAGGGTGGCAGCTACCAGTCCTGCTGGCAGCTTGCTGTCCTGTCTAGCCTGCCTCTGGGTGTCTGGTGCCTGCCTGTGCCACTTCCTGTTGCCCTGAACCTTGCCATTTGGGTAACAGCGGTAACACTGCAATCATGGCTTGGGAGAGAAGTGCACAGGTCTGCAATGGTTACACTGTGCACCCGGGAAAGCCCACCTGCCTGGACTTGTCCTTGTCCAGGGTCCCAGGAGTTAGAGACCCGCAGGGACTAGAAGTAGTGCAGGGCTCCAGGCCTCCAGAGCGTGGCCCTCAGCTGCACAAGCCGGGCTGGGATGCTCAGGAGGCAGCTCTGGCCTAGTAAGTGCCCTGGGCAGGCTCTGATTTTCCAAACGCCCTTGTAAATACAGATGCTCAAAGCACGAAGCACTCCCAGTGCCCGCCTCTGGACTAAGCCACTGAGTTCGCCCTTGTGTTTCTAGAGTGCCCTAAGCTGGAATGCATCAGGGGCAGGAGCCCACCTCCATAACCAGCACGTTGGGTTCCTTCTCCTACTTGGCTTTCCTCGTTTGCAAAAGAGAAATGATGGGGCCAGAGATTTAGCTGAGCTCAATCCCCGATAACCACATACAATGATGGGTGTGGTGACTCATGCCCACCGGCAATCAATACTACACACCACAGTGCCAGGCCTCGTGGCTCACGCCTGTGGTTCCAGCACTCAGGAGGCAGAGGCAGGAGGATTGCTGAGTCAAGGCTTGCCTGGGCTACATAGTGAGCTCAGGGCCAGCCTCAACTACAGTGAGACCCTGTCTCAAAAACAAAAAAAAACCCACAAATGATGGGGCCGTGACCTTGAGGCCCAATAAAGAACTGTGAAGGTGGCAGTCTCCTGACCTAATGGTGCTCAATAAACAAGCTGAGAGAAGCACGGTCTGGCTCCTGCACTCCAGGAGGTGGGGCCGGAGAGTGGTCAGGACTGGTGGGGCCCGTGGTTTGCTGCTCACAGGAACATTCGTCAAGAAACGCACACTACGGGCCAGAGATTTAGCTCTGGTTCTGGTGCCTGCCTGGCAAGTGCAAGGTCCCTGGTTTTTCCCTGCTAACCACTTAAAACAGTACCAGGCGTGGTGATTCACGCCGGTGATCAGTACCACATACCACCATGCTGGGCAGGTGGCTCACGCCTGTCATCCCAGCACTCAAGAGACACAGGCAGGAGGGTCACTGAGTTCCAGGCTTGGCTGGGCTACATAGTGAGTTCAGGGCCAGCCTGAACTACAAAGCAATACCCTGTCTAAAAAAAGAAAGGGCAGGAGATTTAGCTCAGTGGTTCTACCGCCTGCCTAGCAAGCACAAGGTCCCTGGTTCAATCCCGGTAACCACATACAATAATGTAATGTTGGGTGTGGTGACTCACACCCATTAGAAATCAGTACCACACCCCACAATGCTGGGCGTGGTGGCTCACGCCCATCATCCCAGCACTCAGGAGGCAGAGGCAAGAGGATTGCTGAGTTCCAGGCTTGCCTGGGGTCCCTAGTGAGCTCAGGGGCAGCCTGAACAAGAAAGCGAGACCCTGTCTCAAAAAAAAAACAAAAAAAAAACAACAGTATACACTTACCATTGCGCTAGCACCTACCTGGCTCGGAGCTCTCAGAGCACGCTGTGTGGGTGGGCTTCTTGGACAGGCCAATCAGGAGCCTGCTTCCAGGGCAACCAGGGAGCAATAGGATTCGGCCGGAGCGGTCTGGCAGTCCAGTGCTGCCAACCGCTTCACTTGGCTTGGCCTTCGCGCCTCGGTCCGGTCTGTCGGCTTTCGGCGTCCCCGAGTCGGGGGCAGCATGGAGCTGTGGCTGAGGTGGCCGCGGTTCCGGCGAGGGTGGCTCTCACGGGGCACGTGGTAACATGGGGCCGTGTCCCGAGTTCACCCTGTAGCCTCTGGAGCCCGGGGTTCAGCCAGGGCGTGCGGGGGTTGGGCGAGGAGGGCGCTGCGGCCACACAGGAAGCCTCTGTCCCAGCCCGTGAAGCTGCTGGACTCCCTGCGGCCCCGAGGGTCCTGGCGTGGGCGGGCATGGGCTGTGGGCGCCCTCGCTTCAGAGGCCCTGGGCTGCTCGTCCTGGACCTGACAGCCGGCCACCTGCTGGTTTTACAAGCCTAGGCTGGAGTCTGGGCCCTGGAGGGTGGCTTTGCGCTTTCTGGGCGCTGGCGACCTCCAGGGCCAGCCTCGAGGCCCTCCTGAGAGACCGTCTGAGTTCTCCGTCCCGCCTGCTGCAGGGAGGGGTCTGCATTACCAGCACTTCTGCTTAGTGTTTCCAGTTCCGGTCTGACCAGTCTCTCCCTAGCTGGGGCGAGCGAAGAGTTGAGATTTGCAGTGATTTTAGAAACACTCCTTGGATGTCACATTTGTGGCCGGGCATTGCTGGGAGGGAGGGCGTTTGGCCCGAACTGTGAAGACTGTAGAGTATTTGCTTCCTTCTGGTCACAGGTCCTGTGGGTCAGAGGTGTCTGATGAGTTGACACTTTGCTGAGTCCTGATTTGAGACAAGTCTTAGGGAAACTGAGTCTATGGTTCATAAAACATTCTCACCATTGGTACATCCTTTAATATTTGTTTTTGAATTTTGATTGGTACATGTCTGTAGTACATAATGATTTATCATGAGGGATTGATACACAGACATATCTTTTTTTTTTTTTTTTTCTTGAGACAGCTTCTCGCTTTTAGTTCAGGCTGGCCCTGAGCTCACTATATAGCCCAGGCAAGTCTCGAACTCAGCAATCCTGCTTCTGCTTCCCAAATGCTGAGATTACAGGCCGTGAGTCACCACACCTGTATTGTTGTATGTGGTTGCCTGGATGGAACCAGGGACCTTGCGCTTGCTAGGCAGGTGCCGGGACCACTGAGCTAAATCTCCAGCCCAGAAGTAGGGTTTTCAAAAAGCTTTTGAACCTGGTGGGGGAGAAGCAAGTTATATTATGTAATGTACAAATTCCCTATGATGAATGTTATCATTATGTATATCTGAAATGTACCAATAAAGGTTTTGCTAATTAAAAAAAGGAAATAGGGTTTTTGAGATATAATTAAGATCTACTAAAGTCACTGGAGTAGGGTGAGCCCTTTGTGCAGTACACCTGGGGTCCTTCGGAGGGGAGATTAGTGCTACATGGAGGTGCTGCTCATAGGGCCCATCATGTGACCACGAACGAAGGGACTGGGAGATGTCTGTCAGCCAAGGAAGGGCTCCAGCGGCTCGCGGCCACCCTGGAAGCCCAGGGGAGAGCATGGAGCATGTTCGCTGAAGCCTTAGGAGAGCATGATACTGCCAACACCTTGATTTGAAACCTCTGGGCACCGGAGAGGAGAGAATAGGCTATGTGGGTCAACGAGGGTCCAGAGCTTCACCTGGAGGAGGTGAGGCAGAATCCGAGTTCAGGAGTAAGTTTCAGACACCAACAGGAGCAGGAAGCCAATTGGGGGCCCTTCACAGGGTGCTGTGCTACCGTACAGGTCTGTGCCCACGAGAAGGTTTGTTTCACCTGTTTTGAACTAAATAAGCAGGTTTTAAAGTTTGTATCTGAATGTTTCCCCAAAACCCTATGCACTCAAAGGTGGGGTTTTTGAGAGGTGAGTCAGTTATGGGGCCATTAGGCTGAAAGTGATGGTAGGAGGTGGGGCCTGGATGGAAGAGGTAACTCTCCCAGCTCCTCCTCTGTACTCTCCGCTTCCTGTCCGTCATGCCGTGAGCAGCTCTCCTCCATCCAGGCCCTTTCCCCATGCCGCCCCGCCTTAGAGGGAGCTACTGTGGACCGAAACCGCTATAGACCATGAGCTAAAGTAAACCTCTTCTCTTTCAAGCATGGGTGTCAAGTGTTGTGTCTCAGTGAGGAGAAAAGTAACGGAGACAGTGGAGTGCCAGATAGGTCCCTGCCCTTTCAGGGTGAGGTTCAGTGCTACTTGGTCCATAGCCCTTTCGGTAGGTGTAGCACAGGAATAATGATGGTGTGTGTGTGTATCAGACAAGTAAAGGACTCAAATGCCACATGAACAATGAGCGTGAACAGAGGAACATGTCCTGCTGCAGGAGCCCAGAGGAGGAAGAGCGTATCCGCTGTGACGTCAGGATGGAGGTGTGGTGTTTACGCTGCCCGTGACAATGAGCGTCCTGCATACTGTCCGCCCTGGACACAGCTCTTCACAAATGCCGCCTAGTTCCCTGTGGCCATTCGACTTAGACAGTGTGCATGAAGTGAGCTCCTCAGAGCGTCAGACCTGCTTCAGACAGGAACACATTACCCAGGGCCCATCCCGCTTGTGACCAGCACTCCACTCCGTGCTCTGCGGCACCAGCCCATACTGTGTCATTGCTGTTTATGGCCACCTAGTTCCCGCGGGCTCGAGCACAGCTCCTGAGGCCAAGAGCTGTGGGGGCGCTGGGGTCAGGCACGCAGTAGGTGCCCACTCAGTGCCTGGTGGGTGGGTCACTGGTAGCCACCATGGTGTCTGGATGCGAGGGGCTCCTGATGGCTCTGTGAAGCGGAAGCAATAGGCCTCGTCTTCCTCAGTGGAGCAGTCTGGGCCGAGAAGACTGGGGCTGTGGAGATGGCCCCTGCAGGCTTGCCTCGGCCACCCTGGAGCACGACCTTTGCTCCACGACCTGTGGTCGCATATCCTGACTGGGCGCAGAGACCTCACTCTGGAAATGTCTCTGGTATGGTCCTGTCCTCTTCCCAGGTCTCAGTGAGGAGTGTGGATAGACACAGAACTTGAGGGCCAGAGGGTTAGCTCAGTGGTTCCGGCGCCTGCCTCTCTAACTCAAGGCCCTGAGTTCGATCCCAGTAACCACATACAATGCTGGGCGTGGTGACTCACGCCCACCAGCCATCAATACCACATACCACAGTGCCAGGCGTGGTGGCTCACGCCTGTAATCCCAGCATTTGGGAGGCAGAGGCAGGAGGATTGCTGAGTTCCCGGCGCCTTGGTTGGGCTCCATAGTGAGCTCAGGGCCAGCCTGAACTACAAAGCAAGACCCTGTCTCAAAAGAAAAAAAAAACTCGAGCCAAACTCACCAGAGTCTTCCCTAGAATTTTCCAGACTCAGGCTTTTTTCCCTCTGGCAATCTAAGTGTCGAGATAATGAGATGAAAAGCTGGAGACAGGCTCTGAGCTGCCCAGAGACTGCTTTGTGATATTAAAGCCAATTTGAGAGAATATAAAAAAAAAAAGCTGGAGGGAGAGAATTCTAGTACTGAGTTCCTGGCAGCTTCTTCTCTGATGTCACCTTTGTGGTAGCTCAGTACATTTCTTCTTTTATTTGTAGCAACTGAAATTTAATCTCTGCCACTTACAGCCAATGTCAAAGCAACAAGATATTGTGTGTGTGGTACCAGGCATTGAACTCAGGACCTTGCGCTTGCCTGGCAGGTGTGGCGCTACTGAGCTAAATCCCCAGTCAAAGCAACATGGTTCTAAAGGTGAAATGACACTAGCAGGAATCCTAGCACCAGGAGGGGGCATAGCTCAGTGGTAGAGCATTTGACTGCAGATCAAGAGGTCCCTGGTTCAAGTCCGGGTGCCCCCTAATTTTCTCTGCCCACAGATACATGGGACTGCCTCTTTTGAGAGGTAGAAGCAGTGGGGTGGCTGGGGGAAGGTAGTGAAAACAGAGAAAGGATGGGGGACTTTTAAGGAGCTGGAGAAATAAGTGATGACAGTGAACACATTCACCGTGTCCACCAGAGGGAGTGAACTGATCAGACTGAAAGAAACAAAATGCTGGTCCTGCCTCTGACCTTGGGTCCCATCTCCTTCTGTGACCCCAGCCACATGGTCCACTGTCTCTGAGGCCCCTCCCCACCCCATCCTAGGTCTGCAGTTTCCAGGAGGAAGCTTTTCTTCAAGCAGGAACAGAGCAGGCACAAGGCACTTGCAGGAGTAAGAGCTTGTAGAAAACACTGAGCATCTCAGGAATTCCCAGAAGGGTTGGTTCACACCTCAGCTGCCTGGCCTGTGTTCTGTCCTCTGATTGGCAACTGATCAAGTGAGGATTTCCACCTCCTGCCGGCAGGAGGTGGGGGCACTTAGTGCAGCTATTTGTACAGGGTTTACTTTTGTTCACTGACTCCTTCCTTCCTTTCATTCAAGAATATCCAGAGGGCCGGAGGGTTAGCTCAGTGGTTCCGGCACCTGCCTCGCAAGCTCAAGGACCTGAGTTCAATCCCCGGTAACCACATATAATGCTGGGCGTGGAGACACACCCACCAACAATCAACACCGCATACCACAATGCCGGACGTGGTGGCTAACGCCTGTCATCCCAGCACTCGGGAGGCAGAGACAGGAGGATTGCTGAGTTCACGGCAGCTTGCCTGGGCACCATAGTGAGCTCAGGGCCAGCCTGAACTACAACGTGAGACCCTGTCTCAAAAAGGAAAAAAAAGGGCCGGAGGGTTAGCTCAGAGGTTCTGGTGCCTACCTTGCAAGTGCAAGGTCCTGAGTTCAATCCCCGGATACCACATATAATGCTAGGTGTGGAGACTCACGCCCACCAGCAATCAATACCACATACCACAGTGCCGGGCGTGGTGGCTCATGCCTGTAATCCCAGCACTCGGGAGGCAGAGACAGGAGGATTGCTGAGTTCCAGGCTCACCTGGGCTACATAGTGAGCTTAGAGCCAGCCTGAACTACAAAGCGAGACCTTGTCTCAAAAAAAAAAACAAAAAAAAAGGAAAAAAAAAAAGAATATCCACTGAACACGAGGTGCAAGATTCGGGTTCATGACGGGGCATTCACAGGAAGGGTAAGGCAGGGGCCCTGGCAGGAATCTGAGATGGCTGCGTGGGCATCAGGGTCGTTACTGCCACGGTGATTACTTAAAAATCAGTAGCTGACCTTCACATTCTATCCTCCGACCTTGTCATGTTATTTTCCACCTCCCAGCCTCTCCTCCCTGCCCAGGTGGATTCCACAGCCAGATACTCTTCACCGTGGGGTCCTCTCTCCTTGTACTCTACTTACCTGGCAGAAACAGCCTAGGAGCCAGGGGTGGTGGCACTCAGCGATAACCCCGCACTCAGGAGGCTGAGGCAGGAGGATCGCCATGCATTCGAGGCTACCCTGGACTCCATGAATTAGACCTTGACTCCAAAAAATTGAGTAACCGCTTCACCTCTCCCGTGTATTCCAGCCACCCAGCTCCCATCTGGCCGGCTACCCGGTGTCCTCCCGCCCCTCCTGAGCTAACCCTCACGCCCTGCCTCCTCCAGGACCCGCGGTGGTGACACCTTTTCTCAGTAGCCTTGTTTTCTCCCCTCCCAGGACTACTATCGCAGGCGTCTGAAGGAGCCTGTCTTTGAAAATTCCCTTCATCCCTTGAGCACTCCAGTTTCTGCCCGATTTCTCGCTGTCCTTTCCAAGAAAAGCTATTCAAAAGAATCCTCAGTCTTCTCGGACTGCCCCCCCACCAGTCTGCTCCACCACCTGAGCCCTGGAAACAGCTTTATCCAGGTTACCCGTGGCCTGTATTTCCTTGGTGTTCTGCACGTGAGAGATCAGTTGTCTCCCTTGTCCCGGGTGTTCGGGTGTTCGGGTATTCGGGTGTTCGGGTGTTGTTCGGGTGTTCGGGTATTCGGGTGTTCGGCTCCGAGGCCGAGCCCAGCCCTGCTCTCCGCTCGGCCTCTCACACCACTGCGCCTTCCCTGTGTGCGGCTGCGTCAGGCTCAGAGCCTCCCGGGCCTGGAAGGTCAAGCTCTCCTCAGGCCCGGGTGAGGGCAGGGCCGGGCCAGTGTCTTCTCAGATGCTGCTGTGACCAGGGGACCCTGTGTCCCATGTGGGGGGAAGTGCGGCCGAGGAGCCCGGAGCCAGGGGCGGCAGTGACGAGGGGGCATCTCCACAGCCGCAGGGACTCGCACACTAGACTGAGCAGGGACAATTCCATACACGTGGCTGTCAGCACTGCTGACAAATTGCTACAAATTAAAAAATTAAACACTGAAAAACCATATTCAGCAGTCAAGGCTTCTGCAGAAACTCACCGTTCAGCTCGACGCGCCTGAAATGGAAACATGGAGACCAACGCAGAGGGGCGATCCGGGCGCCGTGGGGTGTGAGAGCATTTCCAAAGCAGACCTCGCCATCTTCCCGGCCAGCTTCTGTCTGGGCCTTGAAGGGGAAGATTCTGGGGCCCAGAAATGGGTTTAGGATTTACAGTTTTTAGGGCCTGAAAACAAAGTAACAAGGAAATAATGACATCAAAATCTTAATCACAAAAACACATAGTCGTTAAGCATTGAAAGTAAAAAAATATTTGATGATAAATTTAAATAAAATGTATCAGCAATACATTAAAAATAAATAAATTAGGGCCGGGGATTTAGCTCAGTGGTTCTGGCATCTGCCTGGCAAGCGCAAGGTCCGGAGCTGATCCCTGGTAACCGCATACGATGCTGGGCGTGGTGACTCACGCCCAACAACCATCAATACCACATACCACAGTGCCGGGTTTGGTGGCTCACGCCTGTCATCCCAGCACTCGGGAGGCAGAGGCAGGAGGATTGCTGAGTTCCAGGCTTGCCTGGGCTACATAGTGAGCTCAGAGCCAGCCTGAATTACAAAACAAGACCCTGTCTCAAAAATATTGTTTTGAAAGCCTGTGCTTCCAGTAGCATAGTGTTGTGGTTTAGCTCTGGGGTGCCCCTGAGTTTCATGTGCTCAGAGGCTGGGCTAGTGAAAGGTGGCTAGATTATGGTGCTGCAGGTGCTTGCTGCTAGGAGGCAAGGTCAGGGGTAGGTCACTGGGGTCGTGGCCTGGAAGGTGTATGTCCTGGGCTGGTCCTCCTAGGTGTGCTTCCTGGCTGCCCTGATACCGGCAGCTTTCCTCCCAGTGTGGCTCTCCCCCATGTTATTCTTGCCTTGGAGTCAGCAGACCAGGGACTGAGCCCTCTGAATACCGTGATCCCACATGAACTTTTCCTTTAGTTTGTGAGTGTCAGATGTCTTAGCAAAGAGAAAAATGACCATGACATCGTATCAAAATAGTTTAAGCAAAAACATGACAGAACAACAAATGTAAAAATTTATATTTAGAATAGAAAAATTTGGTTTGGTGGTTACCGGGGATCAAACGCTGGCCCTTCTGCTTCCATGGAAGGTGTGGTACCACTTGAGCTCAATCCCAGGCTTATCTGTTTTTTTTTTGGAGGCAGGGTCTCACTTTGTAGTTCAGGCTCTGAGCTCACTATGTAGCCCAGGCAAGCCTGGAACTCAGCAATCCTCCTGCCTCTGCCTCCCGAGTGCTGGGATTACAGGCGTGAGCCACCAAACCCGGCACTGTGGTATGTGGTATTGATGGTTGGTGGGCGTGAGTCTCCACACCCAGCATTGTATGTGGTTACCGGGGATCGAACTCAGGGCCTTGTGTTTGCGAGGCAGGCGCCGGAATCACTGCACTAACCCTCCGGCCCATTTGTTGGATGTTTGAGACAGGGTCTTGCAATGTACTCCATGCTGGGCTTGAACTCACTGTGTAACCCAAGCTGGCCATGAACTTGCTAGGATCCTCCTACCTCAGCCTCCTGAGTACTGAGATTACAGGTACACACCACCATGTCTGGTTCATAGTGGGGACTTTTAGGTAGCTTTCTCATTAACTATTAGGATCCCAAATATCATAAATGATCTAGAAAATTTGAATGATGCCCAAAACAAAGTGAACTGAAGGCAACAAAAGGAAGTAAGGACACTCATCTGATGCCTGGATAATAGACACTCTTTTTAAAAAAATGAAACAATTTGGAAAAGTTGGTCAGATATTAATTAGGCAAATTTTCATTTTTAAAGGACTGATATATAATGTATATTATTCAGTCACAATGTAATTTTGCTAGACATCAACTTATGAAAGGTAACTAGAAAAAACCCATATTCTTAGTTATCAAGAAATATGTCTTGCCAGGCATTGTGGCTTGTGCCAGTAATTCCAACATTTGGGAGGCAGAGGCAGGAGGATTGCCAAGAATTCGAGGCTACCCTAGGCTACATAGTGAGGTCAGGGTTAGCCTGAACTACAAAGTGACTCCCTGGGCCGGAGGGTTAGCTCAGTGGTTCCAGCGCCTGCCTCGCAAGCGCAAGGTCCTGAGTTCGATCCCCGGAAACCACATACAATGCTGGGCATGGAGACTCATGCCCCCCAGCCATCAATACCATATACCACAGTGTTGGGCATGGTGGCTCATGCCTGTAATCCCAACACTCGGGAGGCAGAGACAGGAGGATTGCTGAGTTTGAGGCTTGCCTGGCTACATAGTGAGCTCAGAGCCAGCCTGAACTACAAAGCGAGACCCTGTCTCAAAAAAAAAAAAAAAAAAAAAAAAAAAAAAAAAGTGACTCCCTGTCTCAAAAAACTAAAAAAAGAAATGTCTAAATATATATATTCTAAGTAACTGATTTCTTCTAAATATATAGTCTTCTAAATAATTAAAATGAATTTAAATAACAATTTCAACAAATGATAATAGTGTATCTTACAATTGATGAGAGATAAATCAGCATTTCTAAGAAAACTTACAGCTTTGAGTATGTAAGCAGGTGTTTCAGAGTGCTTCAAACTCCAGGGGGTTTAAGGACCATAAGGACATGACCCTGTCGTTTATTGCAGGTGCACAACAAGCCCCACTTATGTAAGAATGACTCGGCATAGGCAATCACACATGTGCAAGAGGTCAGGACATGATGCTCTAATGCCTGATAATGGCCAATATAAGGGCCAAGGAATAAAGACACAATGTTTTGGGTGTTGCCGATACTGGCTCTCAGTGTTTTCTTTACCCTGGTGACCTCACCCACAAAAATACCCTTTTAACTACCCAAATCTCACAGAGTAATACTTTATTACCGAAAGGAATAAGAACAAAATGAACTAAGAAACCACCTTGAAATCCAGCTTTTAATATTCTGCTCTTGGGGCCAGGGATTTAGCACAGTAGTTCCACTGTCTGCCTCACAAGTACAAGGTCCTGAATTTGAGCCCTGGTACCACACACTGCAATGCGGGGTGTGGTGGCTCACACCTGCAATCCCAGCATTTGGGAGGCAGAGGCAGGAGGATTGCTGTGAGTTCGAGGCTAGCCTGGGCTACATAGTGAGCTCAGGGCCAGCCTGAACTATAAAGTGAGACCCTGTCTCAAAAAAAAAAAATCTGTTCCTATGTTGAATTTCTGGCATCTTAACTATTATGTATCTTGGTGTAGCTTTTCTTGCTCATGGATAATTGGAGTTCTACATATAAATTTTTTTTTCCTGCTTGAGAAGCTTTCTACCGTTACTACTGTGAACAGGTTTTTTTGTTTTGTTTTGTTTTGTTTTTTTTTGTCCTCTGTGCTACTTTTGCTTTTGCTTTTTCATTGAGTAGGATCAATTTTATGTTTTTTGTTTTTGTTTTTATTTTGTACCAGGAATTGAACTCTTAAGTTCTTGTGCTTGCAAGGCAGGCATGATTCTGCTGAGCTAAATCCCCAGCCAAATAAATCTTTTTGTGTGTGTGTGTGGTTGCTAACTACAACCCTGTCTTATAAATCTCTTATTCTGCCCTGCCATTGGCTCATTCAGCTGTTATACATTGTTGGATTTTTAATCTCCTGGATATCTGTATGAATCTGTTTCATGGATTTCATTTCTTGCCTATGTTTCATGGTTTCCACCATTTTTCTAAGCTCCTCTGTTTGTTTGGTTTTTTTTTGAGACAGGGTCTCACTTTGTAGTTCAGGCTGGCCCTGAGCTCTCTATGTAGCCCAGGCAAGCCTGGAACTCAGCAATCCTCCTGTCTCTGCCTCCCGAGTGCTGGGATGACAGGCGTGAGCCACCACGCCCAGCAAAGGTAGGATTTTGCAACAGACTCAAAACCGAAAACCCAGCTATACCTGGAAGACATCTTAAAGAAGCCGTCATTTCCTAAGGGTTCTTTTAAATTTTATTTATTTATTTTATACTGGAAATAGTACTCAGGGCCACACACTTGCCAGGCAGGCATTGTGCTGCTGAGACACATCCAAAGCCCACCTAAATACCAGCTATAATTTCTATAAGCAACGTGCAAGCATTAAGCCAGGAATTAAACTTAAAAAAATAGAAAACGAGAAGACACTTAAGAAATTACAAGCCCAGGGCCGGAGATTTAGCTCAGTGGTTCTGGGGCCTGCCTCACAAGCGCAAGGTCCTGAGTTCATTCCCTGGTAACCATATACAGTGCTGGGCGTGGTGATTCACGCCCACCAGCAATCAATACCACATACCACAGTGCCGGGCATGGTGGCTCACGCCTGTCATCCCAGCACTCGGGAGGCAGAGACTGGAGGATTGCTGAGTTCCAGGCTTGCCTGGGCTACATAGAGAGCTCAGGGCCAGCCTGAACTACAAAGTGAGACCCTGTCTAAATAAATAAATAAATAAATAAATAATCCTACCTCTTCATTTTATTGGGGATGAGGAGTTGCTGCCTTTTTAGCCTACTTCCTGATTCTCTGGCACTGGCTGCAGTATTGTTTATGACCAGTAGACAGTCTTATTCTCGGCATACCAGGAAGAACAACCAATTAGAACTGTGTCACGCTGTCTGAAGTAGTACACTCAGCAACAATGGTAGCATGAAATACAGCCTGGAAAATGACAAACAGCCACTGCAGTCCACTGTGTCCCTTGCTCTGTTCTGCTTGTGTTTGGCTGTGGAGGCCCCTGGGTCACCAGTAGTCGCAGTGTGCCTGCGGGTTTGAATCCACTTTTCTGTGCAGTGAGTCGGGGCTTAGTGAGAAAATGCTGCTGGCATTTTCTTTTTCACTGAAATCTCTGTCTTCTCCCTGTGGGCTTCAATTCTTGCTTCAGATCCTTTTAAGTCCCAGGATCCCAGTTTTCTCCTCTTTCTCACATTGCTATATTCCAGGGTCTGGACATTAAGCCTCAGAAAGGCGGTTTTCCTTCTGTTCACCACCCCACCCCATCGTCTTTGATCACTGCAAGTGTGAGGTGAGCTTGGGCTGCTAGTGTGTCCTCTGATGCTTGAGTCTTTGCAGGAAGTCTTAGAAACTGGGTTCACCAGAGGGAGAGGAAATTGAAATTCTTTTCCCACCATTGATGGTCAAAAAGCTAGGGGGCACCCAGATTTGAACTGGGGACCTCTTGATCTGCAGTCAAATGCTCTACCACTGAGCTACACCCCCAGCTGTGCCAGTAAGGCCCAATTAGCATCCTCTCCTTAATGCAGCCACGCTCAGCGCTTCCGCCACAGATGACCCTTGAGCCCAGGGCTCTCAGCTGCCTGCTTTGCTGCTGTGTCATCTTCCTGTCTTAGAGGAGGCAAGAGCTTTCCTCTTCCACAGCTCTACTAGAGTCTTTGTGCGCTTGCTGCGGCACGAGGGCATGGCCCGGGAAAGGTAGTTTCCTGACAGCTGCAAGGGTGTGTGGGGACACCTATGTTGTGTGTGTTGAGTGGGGCATCTGCAAACAGATGCAAGTTACCCAACATCCTGGCCAAGTCCACAACACCTCAAAGACAGAACCTATAATGTCTGGACACCGATGAGAGCTCTCTCTACGGAGTCGTACCCTAGGATGTCATCAGCACCTCTCTGGCCCCAAAGCTCCACATATTCAACCTTTTAATGTGTTCTCTGAAAAAAGGACTCAAGCTATGATCTTTTTCTAAGCTTGAAATACATCCTTCTGTGTTCTGCTCTGTGACACTGGGTTGTGGCCTCCAAAAACCACAAATGATTCGTCAAAATGGCTGTAGAGGAACTGGAGGTCAGGGCGGGTAGGGGGAACTTTGTTTTTCCTGTATGCGTGGGTTCTTTCCATTTCATCTGAAAGTGATACTTCATTCCAGCAGCAACAGCGATGGCAGTCTGTTACCTGGTGCTCAGAGGACCAGCGACACCATGCCACCTCATTCTCCCCTTCACCCCGCAAAAGACAAGTTGAAGTCCTACCTCACAGGACCAAGAGTGTGATATTATTTTTTCTAAAAAGGTCACTGCAGGGCCAGAGGGTTAGCTCGGTGGTTCCAGCGCCTGCCTCGCAAGCGCAAGGTCCTGGGTTCGATCCCCAGCCAACCACATATAATGCCGGGCGTGGAGACTCACGCCCACCAGCCATCAATACCACATACCACAGTGCCGGGTGTGGTGGCTCATGCCTGTCATCCCAGCACTTGGGAGGCAGAGGCAGGAGGATTGCTGAGTTTGAGGCTTGCCTGGACTCCATAGTGAGCTCAGGGCCAGCCTGAACTACAAAGAGAGACCCTGTTTCAAAAAAAAAAAAAACTGATTTTTTTTTTCCCCTCCAAACTGAACCCTAAACAATGGAGAAACTGCTACTAATTAGTAGGTTACCAGGAAACAGGTCCTCGAAGAGGATGCTGGGGATGGAACTGGTCTTATTCCTGGTCTTGCCCCTCAGGGCTGTTTGACTGGATCCTGAATCCTGAAGGAAGCTCGGCCGGCCCTGGTCAGTCCCTTTCTGTGAGGGACATCAGAACCATCTCTATAACTGAGTGTGACTCCGTTGTGTCAATTCAGCTCAAGGAAGAAAATAGGTTTTTCAAAGGGGGAACTGGGTCTGAAGCAGGGACTGCAGGGACCAGCCCACGAGCTCACACAAGGGGTGACAAGGATGAAAAGTAAAGGGAATCAGGTTAGAAGGCGGAGGGTCAAGGGACTCTTGTCTCTCTTTAGCAGGAAGCCGGAAGTGACTGTCCACCCGCCTTTATTCCCTCCCACACTGACACAGTCAATTAGAGGATTCGTCTGTCTCCCACCCTCCAGTACTTGACCAGGTGTAAAACAGGATCTCAGCTTTTTATGCTTCTCTGCAATCTTGTGAGATGCCTTTCTTCTCAAGTGCTTACCAGTTAGGCCCCGTCTTCCTGTGTGGTCCCTCAGGTTCCTGCCTTTTGTTTTATAATAAGGCAGCTGAGTGTCCTCACTGTTGTTTATCCTGAAGGGAAGCAGGTGGGTATAAGTGCTCTTCTGTTTCGAGGTCTAGGCTTTAACGACTACACCTCCGGTTGTATTCACCAGTTGTACCGTAGCTCTTTTCAAGGGCCAGCCCATCTCACTGCTTACATTGTGACTTGCTTAGCTGTCTGCCCTTCTGGAGGGGTTCTCTTTACCCTTCAGGAGGACACAGTGCTGCAGACCGCTCTAACTGCGTTCTCCTGAAGAGAGGTGTACTTGTGACCGACAATCAGAGATAACCTCCAGAGAGTGTATTCAAAGGCTCCTCAGTAGTGTCAGGCACTCTTGTCTTGGGGTAGGGACTGATGATGAACGAGACTTTTCTCCTCCTGAGCATTTTTCTTTGGCTGTCATATAAGGAAAGCTTCTCGTCCCTGTTTAGAGTGGAGTCAAGTTCCTTCATAGATGCATCATGGGGAAGATTTCTCCGTGGCTGTATCCTCTCTGAGGGTACCCACGCTGTCTGTCCACTGCCTACAAACACAAGCAAACCCTCACCCCTATACCAGCAAAGTAACTGGTCCCTCCCATTATTCCATCCCCAGGCACCCCCACACCTATGCCTTCTTCCTTTTCCTACGGTCTTGTACTTTTGACCAACGTAACTCCACCAGGGTGCTGTCTATATTACCAATGAGATTCAAAAATTCAGTGTAAATATTACAAACTCAAGCAACTATGACCTATTATTATGGCTTATGATGACCTATTATTCCTTTTTTTGTCTTTTCCAATTATTGTTTCAATGTTCAATGTGCACACTCAACAACAGCTTGTCCTTGTGGATTATAAGGAATTCCAGCGGAATAACTAACATTCTATTGTTGCAAAAATCTTTGAAAGCTCCCAGTTGAACAGACAGGGCCATTTTGCATTCTGATTTTCTTAGGAACTCCCATCTTGGCAAATGCAAGGTATAGTACATGGCCTGAAGTCTCACCTTCATGGCAAGTAGGATGTATAAAATGGGAATAAGTAGCTACACAAACATGTACATACTGAAGTCTGCCAAACTGGGATGTGTTATGTCCATTGGCTGTTGCTCATTGGCTCGGAGGCCTTGGGGTGTACAGCCTTCGACTGGAGCTGTTGTAGGTAAAGCCAGGCATGTTGGACCAGATTGTACAATGTGGTGTGACTGTGATCTGTTTTAGAGTAGAGGCAAGGAGTCAAGTACTTTGACGGAAATAAGAGTGAGAAGGGGGCCGGAGATTTAGCTCAGTGGTTCCAGCGCCTGCCTCTCAAGTGCAAGGTCCTGAGTTTGATCCCGGTGACCACATACAATGCTGGGTGTGGTGACTCACGCCCACCAGCCATCAATACCACATACCACAGTGCTGGGC
>PVIC010022337.1:7165-27801 GCA_004025085.1 Thryonomys swinderianus | reverse complement strand
TAAATGCCAATATCAGTATTAAACACAGTAAATAAGATAAAAAGGTTTGTTAGATTCTATACTGGATACTTTGAGCTTATGAGTTACCTCTATGTCTGACTCCTCACTGCACAGCTCCGGGATACAGTGGGCTGGTGGGCGGCCTTCAGTCCACTGGAAATGGACTGCACCCTGCAGCCGGGTCTGCGTGCTGCTCCCTTAGTCCACCGGAAGCAAGTCACGGCGGGGCCACATCCGCTGGGTCCGGTCTGCCCGCGGCTGGTCCCTCAGTCCGCTGGAAACACGGCACGGCGGGCCCAGTGCTGCTGGGTCCAGTCCGCCCGCTGCTCATTCCCCAGTCTGCTGGAAACACAGCACGGCGGGGCCCAGAGCTGCTGGGTCCGGTCCGCCCGCCGCTCATTCCTCAGTCCGCTGGAAACACGGCACGGCGGGCCCGGAGCTGCTGGGTCAACTTATAAATCTTACGTGGTTACATATCCCCTTTGGAAGAGGAATTTTAAAAATATTGATAAATATCTACAATACTTGAAATTCACATTTATTTGGGGATATATATTTTGTTCGTTTTGTTTTTTTTGAGACAGGGTCTCACTTTTTAGTTCAGGCTGGCCCTGAGCTCACTGTGTAGCCCAGGCAAGCCTGGAACTCAGCAATCCCCCTGCCTCTGCCTCCTGAGTGCTGGGATTACAGGCATGAGCCACCACACCGGGCACTGTGGTATGTGGTATTGATAGCTGGTGGGCATGAGTCACCACGCCCAGCATTGTATGTGGTTACCAGGATCTAACTCAGGACCTTGTGCTTGCGAGGCAGGTACCAGAACCACTGAGCTAAATCTCTGGCCCATATTTGGGGATATATATTAATCATTGCTTTGTAAAATTTTTTATTGGTGACTCCTCAAGCTTTAATATAAAGGGTAGGTACTACCACTTACAGATTTTAAAAAGTAACTGTAAGAAGTCTTGGTATATATCTTAAACACCAAAATTAAGTAGATTATGCATTATTCCACTTAAATAATCTCATTGTTTTTCCCTTGTTCACACCTCTCCACTAGCATCACCTCTCTCTTTGTCTTTCAGCATATTTGCACTACTATTTAAGTAACATTCTAGTGACTGCAGATCAGAACAATTGAAAACTACTGTGTCACTACCATCTCTCCAGATTTAAATCACAAATTTGTGCCCCATTTCTGTATATTCCCATTAAATATTCAGTTAATTAACTCAAGTTACTGTCAATTTTACAATAAAAAGTGAACAGCAATAATCAGAATTAAGAAAAAGGAAAAAAATAAATGAAATGACAATTAAGGAACTTGCAGATTTTAGAAAAACCAACACAAATCCAAGTAGCTAGTAAATAACTGGTAGAAAATAGTAAAATTATGGAAATCACATTCATCACAGATTTCATTTGTATTTTGTAGTGTTTCCTTAAGCTCCATATACAATGACAAAGTTTTAAAAGCTATATATAGAAATGAAATCTAGGTATTTGGTGTATTTTTTCTTTATCAGATGATATGGATTTTCCTTTAAGTGTAGCCAAATTTCTGGTTATTACCTTAAAGTTCTTTTCATATCATTTAATTAAGTTAATCAGATTAAGCAGAATTAAAAATATCCTCTGCAGGATATCTATAGTGTCTCTTTTATGTGGCTTTTGAAACTAAATCTTTAATTAATCAGGTAAATTAATGAATAGTATATAATCAGTCTTTTAATTGTCAAAATTTGTGCCTTTGATTTTAATTCTGTTACATTATTTTTGGTGGTAGTAGCAATTTATTGTTTCCTGGACTGAAACCTGTGATTGTGCACCAAATGAATATTTCTACCTTAAAACTTGTTTATCTCAAGTATTTGTCACAGTGACAGAAACCTCAGCAGTGATACACAGGCAATCTGCTAGTTCTTCTGAACTAGATGGGAAAAAGTTCAAGCTCTTGAAGGGCTTATATTCTATGTGGCAGGAGGGTTTTAAAAGTTCATGCACAGATGAAAAAAGAAGGATTTGAGATACCAATGACCATTCCTATTTTAGTATATATGCTGTGCAGGCGATCACACAATGACTATTCCTTTTTTTTTTTTTTTTTTTTTTTTTTTTTGAGACAGGGTCTCGCTTTGTAGTTCAGGCTGGTACTGAGCTCACTATGGTGCCCAGGCAAGTCGCTGTGAACTCAGCAATCCTCCTGTCTCTGCCTCCCGAGTACTGGGATTATAGGCGTGAGCCACCACGTTCAGCATTGTGGTATCCGGTGTTGACTGTTGGTGGGAGTGAGTCTCCACGCCCAGCATTATATGTGGTTACCGGGGATCAAACTCATGACCTTGCGCTTGAGAGGCAGGCGCCAGAACCACTGAGCTAACCCTCTGGCCCAACTTGTAAAGAGAATCTTATCAGGATGAAAGGAATTTGATTTCCTGTTTTGAAATTTTTTTTACATGTCCATGTATCACTGACTGATAGACCTCTGGCCCACAATGACCATTCTTAAGAAAGTAGAGTGTCCATACAGAAAAATAAGGCTTTACTCATATGTTGAGGTTACAAACAACTATAAATTTAGTATTTTACATGTTACAAGAATGCTACAATCAAAAAGGTAATTTTCAATGAAAATTAAGAGAAGTGTGCTTTTTTTCAAGACATCTTTTCCATGAAAGAAAAATTTTCACCACATTTTACAAAATCATGATAGAATTTACTTAATAGTTTAGTACAATACCAAAATTCATCTCCAAACAGGGCTGATTTTAAAGGATTTTCTAAGGTGAATGAACATGTAAAATGTGAACAGAAGTTTCATCCATTGTACCAGCCATCTACCCTAGATTTTGGCCGTCTGCCCTATACAGCTTTCTAAACACAGGCAGCTGGTGTATTTTAAAAGACTAGAAATGATAAATAGGGTAGAGCCTGCTTAAGGTCTTTGTAAAGTTTAATGAAAGATTTATCTCTTGAGGGTAATACTCCTCTTTCTTTTACTGAAATGAGAGTTTGATAACCTCTCATTGTGCTTTTGATAAATTACACCTCATAGTCCTAACTAAAATGACTAAGTGGAAAAAATATTTTACATAGCTAAGCAAGATCTAGTTATTACTGAAAGGTTTAGTACTTAGTATCTACAAAACTAAGTTTGGCATTTGAAATATTTTTAATTATTTAGCTGGAAAAAATCTATGATTCAGCAATTTAATAGCAATTACTGGGAGACCCTTTAATGTTCACCATGCCAGTTATAGCCACAGGAATGGAAGATTATGACTCAGAACTGATAGCTAAGTTATGGTTTGCTAATCTACAATCACAAAGGTTATTTTCTGGCAGAATTTGCCACTGCTGTTGTTGAAGACATTAATATTTAATTTCAAATTTAGCAGGTTTAAACGGGTTTATATCCACATAACCCACAAACATAAAAATTGAAAAGACAATTATCCAACACAACAAAATAAAAGAAAAGCAAACCTCTTCAGATATTTTACCTGCATTCAAAGAGAATATAGTGTTTCCCCAACATACTGAATGTTTCCCACACATAAAAAAAACTTAAATTTTGGGGCTGGAGATTTAGCTCAGTGGTTTCCAGCACCTGCCTCGCAAGCGAAATGCCCTGAGTTCGATCCCAGTAACCACATACAATGCTGGGTGTGGTGACTCACACCCACCAGCCATCAATACCACATACCACAGTGCCGGGCATGGTGGCTCACGCCTGTAATCCCAGCACTCGGGAGGCAGAGACAGGAGGATTGCTGAGTTTGAGATTTGCCTGGGCTACATAGTGAGCTGAGGGCCAGCCTGAACTACAAAGCGAGACCCTATCTCAAAAAAAAAAAAAAACACTTAAATTTTGATTTCATAATTCAATATATACAAGAGTATTTGAAGTGAATAAAGAGATAATTCTCAAGATGGTGACAGGTTAAAGATGTCTATCAAGACTTAATACATTCCTCTGACCGTGGCTTACAAATGGAGTCATCTTCTAGGAGAGGAAAGTATTCTCCAGGCTTATGTGGAGATGTCAATGCTTACTCACACATTCTGCAGCTGAAAACTCCACTTCCTTTCCTAGCAGGGATTCTTCAAACCACAACATGTGAGCAGTGACTGTTCCCTATGTGTTTAAAACTTTTTGAGAAATTGCTTATTAGAAAAAAAATCCATTCCCCAGTAGCAATCAAACAATGCATAAAAATGTAACCCAGCATTGGCCATTACATTCCAACTTGACTCCTCAGAGCTGAGCTCCTCCTCTCTCCCAGAGATGCGTCCCTGCTTTGCTCACAAGAGCAACCAACGTCACGTGTACTTACATACAAACTCTCTGTCTATGGCAGGTGTGCAAGATGCTGAATGGCAAATATTAATATTTGTATATCTGACATAGGTTAATTTCTATTAGTATCATGGCATAAACATATTTAAATGTAAAATTGTATATTTACTTTTGCATACATGTGTATACTTATATAAAATATAACATATGTGAAGGAGCTGTTATGTACATTTATCCTATGTATATTTAACTTTGCATACATGTATGTATACATATATAAAATATAATATATGTGAAGATCCTGTGATATAATGATAACTCCGTCTTGTCACAGACTTGCTATTTCAGTTTACTTTTCTCATCTCCCCATCCACATCAGCTCCCTTTGCTCTTCTCGTGTGTGCTGACCTGGTTGTGCCTCACTGTAAGTTAATTTTGCACTGCTGGATGGTGATATTATCAGAATTCATTATCTATCACTTTTTTGTTCCTCATTGACAGGCACTTTTCAGAAGAGAACATGTATGTCAAGGTACACATTGCAGGTATCCTCCCTCTGCTAATGAATGACTTTTCTGCTTCCAGGGTTCATAAGCTTCTATTGGAAGTGCAAGTCCTAGGGAGGGTCAGAACAACCTGGCCTTTTCTGGGCTTTGCCAATGTCCTGTTAGGGCTGCTGATGGAACTGGAGTCTGATTACAAACCAGGACAAACCTCCGGCCTCACAAACAGGGATACATTTCTCAGAAATGATCCACGAATGCCACCCAATTGTTCATACACTTTAAATTGAATTTCACCCCCTATCACTCAAACCTTGACTTAATATAAATCCGAGAAGTTTTAGTGAAAATAAGTTTCAAGTGTCTTACTGAAAGAAGCTTTTACATTTACTTTGAGTCATAAATGATATGGAACCATTATTGAGTGCTACTCTAAGATGTTGTCCAATTATTCCTTAGGAAGCACTTTAAGAATAAGTTTTTAAGAAATGCAATCATTAGTGGGAGAAACATTGACTTCTACTTTAGCCTGGCTAATCCAGGCAGCTTTGCAATTAGCTAAGGCCCTCTCTTTTCATGAGAAGCAATGGTGTTTGGTGCTTGGAAGGGGGGGGAAGGGATCCTCTTCCCACTTTGTACCTCTTAAAATAACACAGCTGAGAGTACAGCACAGACACAAGCTATTCATTTCTTTTGGTTGCCTGTAGGAAATAAGCAGGCCAGTTGTCTCAGCTGAGGATAAAAGAGCAAATTTCAAAAAGAATTCTATTTTTCAGCCAGACAGTGGCTATTTCATGTTGGTTCTGAAGCAGTGTCTGAAATTGTTTGGCTCATAGTCCATTATCCTTTCCTTGCAATAACTTGGACAAAAGAATATAAGAAACATTTATTTGGGCATTTTTAAAGGGAAAAGTGTATCCACAGTGAAGGGCACAATTTTGTTGGTGCCTTTCCTGAGTCCCATGTGAGATAGATTTTTAAGTGATTTGTACTGAAAGATATAAGCACTATGGATTCTTGGCGATGATGTCAGAAAACTAAAACTCCTACATAGGAAGGATTAAGTAAATGGCACACTCACACACACATAACACAAATGGACTGAATAAAACAGTAATAAGGAAGGATTCCTCTTGGGGTTCCAGACTAGGTAAGGTGCTCAGACAATCTCTTATGTAAGGGATTGTAATATTAAGAAAAATGTCAAGAAGAAATACAAACATGCAATTTATAAAAACCCTTTTGCTTTGGAAAACAGCTATATACATCACCATGCTGCCTACAAGACAAATATAGTAGAAAACGGGAAGTCAGACATTGTTAGGAAATACTTTCAGTTAATTTATTTTTAACTAATATCTAACAATTTTACAGACTGCACAATTTACCCTTAAAAGTTTCATTATATTTTATCCCTAAATTCAGTGTTTCAGAAGAAAAATACTTAGTCTTTCTTACTCTCAGATCTGGCTCAGCACAGAGTTGATTTACAGCAAGGAGTTAGCCAGAATGGAACATAAAATACCATCACAGATCAAGAGTTGGCCAACTACAGTTGGAAGGCGAAATCCACCTAGTACCTGTTTCTTCCAATCCGCAAGCTAAGAAGGCCTGAGTCAGCGGCCAAATCAACATTCCTAGGCTAGCAGGACGGACAGCATGCTTAGTATCTTATGTAATATAGACTACCTCTTTGAGATTTTCTCCCCACGTACAGCCACACTGTATATTAGGGCTTGGATATAATAACGTGTAGGATATACATGATCTATAATGGAATATTTTCCTTACACTGTATGTATTTATTCCTTTTTGTGGTGTTGAGATAAAACCAAGGTCTCATCTATTTTAGGCAAGGGTTCTGCTACTGAAATACATGTGTAGTCTTACATATTTCTCTTTTCCTTTCCTTTTAATAAGGTTGTATAAGATACATAAGATAACATTCATTTTGAAGAGCATATTCATATAATTTTTGAATATCATTTTTTTCTCATACTGCCTTCCCTGATGTCCATGACCTACCCCATCTCCAAGAAGTCTGGCTCATGATGGTTTGTCATCTTTTCCTTATTTTACTCTTTGAGCTACTGATATTTGACTGTCATGCATAAGAGAGATCATGAAATATTTAACTTTCTGTATCTGGCTAACTTTACTTAACAATATAGGTCTAGTCCTGCATTTTTAAACAATTAAAGAGAAATCCAGAGTAAGATTTTTGTCACACACAGGAATTATATGAAGTTCATTTCTCAGTATACATTTGATAAAAGTCTGATTTGAAACAAAATTGCACTCATTACTTGCAAACTGACTATGGCAGCTTTTACAGAGTTAATTGGCTGCAACACAGGCTAAACATACAGTATGTCTTTCTCTACAAATCAAATTTTCTGTCCCTTGACATAGTCCTCAAGGTGGTAATAATTATTAACATACCAGAAGACCTCAGTAAAATTTGAAATATATAATTCAATATGCCTTGGGTCAAAAAGAGACAATGTCTGGGAACAAGTGGCAATTTTCCATTAACTACAAATCCAAGACACAGGCATGTTGAAAGCCCAGCCATAGAATGTAAATGCATAGAGCAAATCAGGTTTGACTTGAGTGGAATGTGGAAGTCCTGAGTAATATCCACCTTCACTAGTTTCTAGTTAGCACAGCAGATTGCATTCTATACAAGTATATAGTGCTGGGATTACAGGCGTGAGCCACCATGCCCAGCACTGTGGTATGTGGTATTGATGGCTGGTGGGTATGAGTCATCATGCCCAGCATTGTATGTGATTATGGGGATCGGGATCGAACTCAGGGCCTTGTGCTTGTGAGGCAGCCGCTGGAACGACTGAGCTAAATCTCTGGCTCTGGGGGGACTGACTTTTTAAAACTCTTTCTATATTCTAGTTAGTAGCCATTTGTCTGAGAGACAGCTGGTAAAGATTCCTTCCCAATTTGTTGGTTGTCTTTTCACTCTGCTGTGATTCCCTTTGCTGTACAGAAGCTTTTTAATAAAAAGAGATTCATCCCATATGTTGATTTTTTTCTGCTAGACCTCATGATATAGAGGTTTTGTGCATAAAGTTTTTCCCTAAGCCAATGTCCCCCAGAGTTTTACCTAACCTGTTCTGCAGCAGGTTTAGTGTTTCTGTTTTAACATTTAGGCTTCTAATCCACTTTGATTTTAGTTTAGTACATGATGACAGAGATAGGTCTAGCTTTAGCCTCTGGCAGGTTAAAGCCCAGTTTTTTCAGCATCCACTGAGGATTTTTGGCTCTCTTGTCAAAGATGAGGTGGATTAATGTATATGGATTTGTATCTGGATCTTTCTATCTATTCCACTGAACCTCAGGTTTGTTACTTTGCCAGTTCCAAACAGTTTTTATCACAGTGGCTTTATAGTAAAGTTTCAAGTTGGGGATCATAATACCTCCCCCAACCTGTGTCCTTGTTACTTAAAATTGCTTTTGCTGCCTGGCATGGTGACTCACGCTTGTAATCCCAGCACTCAGGAGGCAGAGACAGGAGGATTGCTGAGTTCCAGGCTTGCCTGGGCTACATAGTGAGCTCAGAGCCAGCCTTAACTACAAAGCAAGACCCTGCCTCAAAAAAAAAAAATTGTTTTTGCTATTCTAGCTCTTTTGTGATTCCAGATGAATTTTTGGATAATTTTCTCTAGATCTGTAAAATCAGGAACAAGACACAGATGTCCACTGTCACCACTGGTTTTTTATAGTCCTGGAAGCAATAACCACAGCAATTAGACAAGACAAAGAAATAAAAGGAATAATGATAGGTAAGGAAGAAGTTAAACTGTCATTATCTGTCAATAACACAATTCTCTATATAGAGAATCCTAAAAAGTCAATCAAATGACTGCTAGACTTAATTGTCAAATTTAGTAGCATAGCTGGATACAAGGTCAGTGCTCAAAAATCAATAGCCTATGTATACAGAAACAACAGACTCACTGAGAGAGAAATTGGACAGTCAATCCCTTTCACAATCACATCCAATAAAATGAAGAATTACTTTAACAAAGAATGTGAAAGACCTCTACTGTAAAAACTACAGGTTTCTGAAAAAGGAGATAGAAAAAGATATCAGAAAGTGGAAAGCCATCCCTTGTTCCTGGGTAGGAAGAACCAAGATTGTCAAAATGGCTATACTCCCACAACTACTATATAGATGCAGTGCAATCCCGATTGAAATTCTGTGAATCTTGTAGAAAACAAATGGGAAAATATGCTATTCAACAAAGTAGGGGCAAATCCAAGCATACTTATATGACATATACAAATCAAAGATAAAAATTTTCCAAGGTCTGATACACAGCAGAGGAAATAACTTCCATTTTATTTATTTATTTTTTCAAAAAGGGTCTCCATTTGTACTTTAGGCTGCCCCTGAGCTATAAAGAGAAGTGACATATTATTAGGCGCTGCTGCTGTAATCCAGAAAATACTCATTTACATTAAAAATGCTCACTAGTAGCCCAGGCAAGCCTGGAACTCTGCAATCTTCCTGTCTCTGCCTCTCCAGTGCTGGGATTACAGGCATGAATCACCAAGCCTGGCTAGTTTCAAATTTGATGAGTTTATATTTTAAGATTATTTTCTTACATTGACATAGTTTTGGATCAGTGACCAGATTTAGATCAGAACTTTATTATATTTTTCATAAGAAAAACAAGTAGTTACTTGTTACACAAGTTAACATTTCTTTCTCTTTAGCTGTATGAAAATATTGATATATTTATTTTGTGTTCTTTATTAAAAACATTTGTAGAGATACCTACAAATTGTCTTTCTTTCAAAAAAACTACAATGTCTCTGAGAAAGAGTAAATGATTTCCCAATTCCCTGTGCCTAGATAGTGCTTGGCACATGAGAATTATAAATCTCTGTTGTGCAAAAAATCTAAATGAAAACGAATAAATAAGGCCGTGCTCCATTTCTATCCCAAAGTAAATAAATCAATGCAAAGTATCAGAGTGGATGTACAAAGTGATGAACATTATACTGACCATTTTTATGTAAAAGTGTTTTCTGAATTACAACAGTGTCCAGACAATACACATGAACACCTTCTGGGTATGCTTTCCCCTAGCATCTAGCCTAGTAGAATATCTATGTACCATAGATACATAAATGTCAAGCACTCACTGAGAAACAGCATGGTTCATAGAAACATTAGTAAGAGATATGTTTTTGTACTTCAACTTTTTATTGTAATACACTATACAGCACTACACAACACAGCTCTTCAAACTGTCAGGGAAAAAGTGATATTTTTCTCCTGAAATAGAGGTTGGAAATGATACATTTGTAATCATTTGTATATATACAGGTACTTATTCACCATAGGCATAAAATATGGGTGTACTCTTGCTTATTAAGCTTTCAAAGCCTGCAGAAATCATTATGAATACAGTTAGCATGCAGGGAAACCCTGTGGACTAAGGCAGAAGTAGAGAATCATTGCATTCACCAATTTTTTTTTCCCTTTTGCCAAAATCTTTGATCATGGTTAGTGTTTTCCATCCCTTTCCCCCTGAAGTTTGTCTCAAGTTCTTCAGGAAATAAATATTTGTTCGGCTATTTTAATGTTTCATCAGAATATGGCCTTTGCTTCTAAATGTACACATTTAGGGTTTTATAGACATATATTTATAAAATTGACTATCTTTGCATATAGAAATAAAAATTTACTTAGAAGTCTGTAAAAAAGAAAAAAAATTCACAGCTTTAGGATTTGAAATTTTCCAAATACTATTCTGGAATGAATCACTGCCAGATAAAAGATGTACAACAGGTTATTTCTAAATAAGTTACAAATCTAAAGTGTTTTAAATTAGCTACTATCACAAAGAAGTGTTGACTAGCATTTTTATTAATATTTCAATTGATAGCATTATTATATGTCCTTATATTTTATTTACTGTACATTGAAATGCATTACAATAATATTTATTTATAGGATAGAAGTGGATAGTACAAGAGCTTTGTAATGATATTTCTCAGAGGTTAGCATGATACTAAAATTATCTCCTGATAACATTTTGCCTATGCTTAAGAATCTCAGACAGTTTTATCTAATATTAAGTGATTAATTCCTACAGTACCCTTGAGTGACAAGTTTAATTTTACCGATTTGCACAAAGACAGTACGCTAAAACATTATTCATCTGCAAATTCAAGGTTACCCACATAATCAGGATCAGAAGGGCAGTTTTCTGAGACTGTCCATATCTCCCACAGTGACTGGCTTCCATATGGAAGGGGATTCTCAGTTTTGGGCTTTGCCAGTTTCTTCAGCACATATATAAAACCTGGTCACCACCATCAATGCAGTAACTGTGTCTTTGGAAAGTTATTAACACCTCTTAACGCTCTATCCATCACAACTGCTCATGTAGTATTCTACGAAAAATATCATGTGGTGCCTAATGCTTTGCTTACAAAACAAGAAACATCATCTGGAAATTTTGAATATATTCCTTTTCGCACAGTTGTATTTTATCACACAAACAGTAAAGACTCAAACTCACACACATTCTTCTCCTACTCCCATTGTTCTGCCCATAGCCAGATGACATCGCTGAATTCTTTCAAACGTTTAGAGAATTCAGGACAATTTTTAAAATATGTCAATAAAATGAGAAGTGTTCAATTCCAAATCAAACTTATGAAGCAAGCATTATACAGTTAACAAATACAAAGAGGTTAATATTTCGGAGGAAATAGGAGCAAAAATCTTCAGCAAAATGCTAGAAAACCAAGTTCTACATTGTATTAAAAGCATAGGGAACAAGTAGGATCTCCCTGGGGGAAAGCATGGTTCAATCTGGGAAAGTCTATTAATACTACACACCGCAGTAACAGAAAAAAAGATAAAAATTATAAGGTCTCAATAGATGGAAATGAACAACATGACTATATTTAATATTCTTTCATGATAAAACTCTCAGCAAAGAAGGTATAAAAACAGAGCACTTTCATTATTAAAAGCTCATATCTACAACATACTGTAAAAAATAGAATTTTTTTTTCATCTAACACCTGAACAAGTGAAGCATGCTCAGTCCCCCTGCCCTTCTGTTTACCACATTGCTGGAAATTGTAGCCAGGGGAAGAATTAATTACATTCAAACTGCAAAGGAAAAACTAAAAATTTCCCTTCTACATGTGGCATGAACTCACACTGAAGACCCTAGATCATTCACTAAAAACTGTTAGAATTCTGTAATCCCAGCACTCGGGAGGCAGAGGCAGGAGGATTGCTGAGTTTGAGGCTTGCCTGGGCTACATAGTGAGCTCAGGGCCATCCTGAACTACAAAGTGAGACCCTGTCTTAAAAAAAAAAAAAAACTGTTAGAATTAATACAAGAATCTAATAAAGTTGCAGGACACAAAATCAATATACAAAATTAAAGGTGTTTTGAAACCCAAAAATGTTATCAGAAAGAAAATTAGGAAAAGAAATTTACAACAACAACACAAAAAATATAAAACATTTGAGAATACAACTAAGGAAGTAAAAGGCTTTTATACTGAATACTATGAAACACTGATAAGAGAAATTTAAAGAAATATAAACAACTGGAAGCCATCCTATAGAATGTAAAACTTAATATAGCTCCATTCTTCCAAACTAATGTACAAATTCAATGTAATCACCACAAATATCCTTTTCACAATTTTTATAGAAACAGAAAAAACAATTCAAACCTTTATACAGAGCCACAGAAGACCTCAAATTGTCAAATAAATCTAGAGATAACAAAGTTTTAGTCATCATACTGACTTTTTTTCAAATGTCACAGAGCTTACAATAATAAAAAAGTTATATTGTTGACATAAAGCTATTTATGCAGACATCTGAAAGAAAATAGCCCAGAAATAAATCAATGTGTACAAAATCAACTAAACTTCAACAAAGGGGCTGAAGATACCAAAAGGAAATGGATAACCTCTTCAAAAAATTGTTGGAAATATCTACATGCAAAAATCCTTGTATATTCATTTTTAAAATGGATGTGACCTCTGATCTTGCACCATATACAAATAAGATAAAAATGTAATAAAGGCTTTAACTTAAAACTCTGAAGTGAAAAAAACCTGCTAAAAATTACATAGGAAAAATCTTCATTACTTTGGTCTTGGCTATGATTCCATGGATAGGTCATAAAAAACACAGGCAGCAAAATAAAAATGATAAAGTGAGATTATATCAGTCTAAAATGCTTCTCTACAACAAAAAACTATTCAACAAAGTGTAAAGGTAATTTATAAAAATATTACAAGGGATATGACTAAAAATGCACAAGAAGCTCCTTACTGGGGACTGAGAGACAAGACAGGAAGTGAAGAACAGGTGGAGTAAACAGGATTAACTTGCAATTTGTATATATATCAAACCCCATTGTTATGTCTTCATTATGTATTGCAAATATGTACTAATATAAATAGCTAAATCACAATAAAGGAAATATCGTAGTGAAAACAAACAAAAAAGCTAATAAGCCTGTATTTTAAATGAGCAAAATCTTCAGCTATCATACAAATGGCCACAAATACTTAGCATCAATAATCATCTGGAAAATGCCCATTAAAATCACAATGAGATACCTTTTTATATCTGTCAGGTCAGCTATCTTCAGAAGATTCCCCAAATTGAGTATTTTTAAGGATATGAGGACACCAGAAACTTTATATATATTGTTCTATATTATTGTATAAAAAGCTGTATCCATGAAAGAAAGCAGTAGTTTCTCAAAAAAATTTTAAATTCAATTACTATTTAACTAGCCATCCCACTTCAGGGGATTTATGTTAATGAATGGAAAGCAGGATCTTGCTAAGATATCACCCCTCTTAGTTCATAGCAAACATATGCACAACAGCTATGATAACATGCTAAATATCAATGAAGAGATGCAAATAATAGAAAACAAGTGGTATGCACAGAGGAGAAGAGGGAGATAGAGGGGGAGAAGGAGGGAGAGAACTCACCCTAAAGACAGGTGTGGAGACTCACGCCCACCAACAATCAATTCCACTTACCACAGTGCCGGGCATGGTGGCTCACGCCTGTAATCCCAGCACTCGGGAGGCAGAGACAGGAGGATTGCTGAGTTCCAAGCTTGCCTAGGCTACATAGTGAGCTCAGAGCCAGCCTGAACTACCAAGCGAGACCCTGTCTCAAAATAAAATAAAATTAAAATAAAATAAAATAAAATAAAATAAAATAAAATAAAAATTAAAAAAAGAAGCTTATATCATCTTAAACTACCAGTATGGTGGCTATTTATTATCAGTCATAGGAAACAATGAGAAAACACATTGTAAACAGAGAAATTAAGGAATACTAGCAGAAGAGATAAAAGAACTCTTCTTATACAGATACTTAATCATTAATTACAAGTAGAAATTATTTTCTGAGTTCTTCCATCTCTCAGGGTGTGGCTCTAAAAATTTAACAAAATCCAGCATCCTATGCTGAAGAAACAAAAACATTTTGGCCCTTATGTATATTTTTGGTTTTTCACACCAAAGGAAGTATGTACTATTTGACCATACGTGTACAATTTATTTCACTTAAGAATATGATTTCCAGGTCCATACATTTACCTAAAAATCTCTCAAATTTATCCTACTTTATGACAAAGTAGTACTCCATTGTATAAAATATAATTTTTTTAAAACTCACATCTTATTTATCCACTTATCACTTAATGGGCATTTGGTCTGCTCCTAAAATTTAGCTATTACAAACTGTGTTGCTATAAACATAGGTATGTACATATTGCTGTAGTAGGATGCTTTTAATTCATTCAGAAAAGTATTAAGAAGAGGAATAGTAGGGTTAAATGGAGCCTCTAGTTTTAGTTTTTTGAGGAATCTCCACACTGATTTCCACAGTGGTTATATCAGTCCACACAGACATTATGAAACAGGAAGAAATGTTCACATGAGAACTAGGGAGATGGGAGGGAGAAAAGAAGGAAGTGAAAAAGAAAATAGGAGTCATAGAAGCACAATTTTTCTAAATAAGGACAGAAGAGAAGCTAAAGGAAGAAGGGGGAAGAAGAAAAAAGAAACGACATATATCATCGACAGGTACAAATTCAAAATCATTAATGTTACCAATACATGTATCTAAAATGTATGAAGAACTTTATTTTTTTTAAAAGGGCTAGTAGTACACACCCATAATCCTGGAAGTTTTGGAGGCTGAGACAGTAGGGTCACAAGATCAAGTGGAACCTGGTCAACTTGATAATTTAGTGAGGTCTTTTCTCAAGCTTTAAACATTAAAAGAAAATGCCTGAAAATGTAGATCACTGTGAAGGCTGGTGGTTCATCCCCCACTACTGAAACAAAACAAAAAAATAAAAGGGGATTTGCACAATTAGATAGAATTTCCTTAGCCGTTTCTACTTCACTCATCTATTAGTCCTAAGTAAAATTTTGCTTTAGGTAAAGTTGTAATTAAACAAACAAAAAGAAAAGAAAACTGATTTTAAAAACTCATGTGTTTAACAATGGAAAACTTGGAAGTTAGCATTTGATTATTGCTAAATTATACTAGTCATATTTGATAGTCCTTTTCATGGTGACCACTGCCCTAACCACAATTTACTATTCAGTTAAAATCTATTGCTATTTTCTCCCAAATTTAAAATCGAAGCACAGACAATTCAAGCCAGGTGTTATTAGACTGAAATGCCATTATTAGACAAGCCCAGGAGCTGAAAGTACCCAAAAATTTTCCATTTGTAGATAATATAGATGAAAGCATGTAGATAGTTGAAATAATGCTAGGAGTGCAATAACAGTATTGTAGTGGCACTCAAAATCTGTGCACAAGATCTGTTTGAACCCAGGCATGTGTAAAGTTGATGCATATAGGAGAAAGTAACTAACATAATAGAGTTGGAAGCCCTGAAGTCAAGCATTTGATTTTTTAAAAAATTTTATTTATTTATTTATTTATTTTAGACAGGGTCTCACTTCACAGTTCAGGCTGGCCCTGAGCTCACTATATAGCCCAGGCAAGCCTGGAACTCAGCAATCCTCCTGTCTCTGCTTCCTGAGTGCTGGGATTACAGGCATGAGCCACCATGATCAGCACTGTGGGGTGCAGTGCTGATTGCTGGTGGGTGTGGGTCACCATGCCCAACATCATATTATTGTACGTGGTTACCATGATCAAACCAGGGACCTTATGCTTGCTAGGCAGGCAGTGAAACCACTAAGCTAAATCTCTGACCCAAGCATTTCACTTATTGATGAATATATTGCAATAGTTTGGATCTGAAATTTTGCCTGTGGAACTTTTAAGAGGAGGAGCCTACTGGGAAGATTTATGTAACTGGGAAGTGCCTCTAAAGGCGGTTGTGGGACACTCCACTTTGCTCCCTGGCTTTGAAGAGGGCAGTGTCTCGTGTCCCCACTGTGATGCACTGCCACATGATGGGCCCAAAGCAACCGAGACCTTTAATCATGGGTTGGGATCCCACATCCTGTAGGCTGAAATAATTGTTTTCTCTTTATATTTTGATGTACCCCTGTTACAGTGATGGAAAACACACTGACACATTTATTAACGCTTGCATGTTCATATTTCAGCACTCAACCTGTGCCCAGGATAAAGTTTTCTCTCAGGATATATCCTTAAGGCATGCAGCATAGGCAAACTTAATAGGTGAATTATTTAATGTCTACAGTAGAGTTCAGCTAAGGTTGATTAAGATTTTTTTTAATTCAGCCAGAGACAGCATTCAATTCCTTAGTGACTTGCTTTTCTAGTTCAGGCATTAAGCCAATTTATTTATGCCCAGCAAACTTCTCCTTTGCCCAGCTGTTTGCTCCAGAGGTGACTACACTGGATTTATAAGAGTGAAAGGTTTGTTTCACTTTATTTATATTTTGTTGTAAACTGCTTCTTCAAATGTGTTTTACTTAGTATTTCAACTTTAGGACATGACTTTTGTACCATTCAGAGAAAGCAGAATATATGTAAGTACTCAAATGTACATGCAGTCTGTTTTAAGAGAAGCAGTATATCTCCTGGTAGTTTCCTGATGTTCTTTGTAGAAGATGTAGATTCACTGGGGTTTCTTTACAAATATCATAAAAGTGAATGGATAGGTAGTTCTTCTAACTGAATAAAAATACATCATGAAAATACTTGAATTTAGAGTTAATTATACTTTCAAGAGATCTGAATATCTGTAAGTTTAGAAATCAAGTCACATGTAATTATTTTCAGGAATTTCTTAGAATGTCTGAATTTTAAGAAATGAGATATTATACACCTCAAGTGAACTTGCCCAAGATCCTGAATAGTTGAGTCTTTTTCTTGAGAGAAATGATTGGCATAATACATAGAAATCAATTAGCAGTTGATGAACAATTCAATAATAGATTCATAAAATTGTAAGGAATGAAAAGTACTGGGCTTTAACAATGTATTGGAAACTCAGGAACAAATTTTATTTTCATGTGTATATTACATTAAAGATAGAAGCAGAGAGTATTTTAACTGTAGTTACCTAAAACATCAGTGTTATTCAAGATTTCATGAAGGAGAAAAACTCTGACATGTTGATGTTCTAATTGAGAACAGAATATGTTCAATAACTCTGGCTAGCAAAACAAAAAGTCTTAAAGTCTAGAGCATATGAGAAATTGTATTAGTTACTTTTAAAACAAATTGTGAGACAGGCATCAAGAGCTTTAATACTAATTTAGTAAGAACAAATTTATCATACAAAGAAAATTGGTGATGTATTTTATCCTAGTGATTAAAATTACAATAATAATGGGGAAGAGAAGAACTTGTAAAGGAAATTGTTTAAAAGATTCCAATTCATAGTTCAATTATTGAAAATACTTCACATGTAAAAATTAATCAAAGGTGTTGCAAAATATTTATACAATTTTAAAACAAGTATAAATTAAATGCCTGTATATAAAAGAATTCTAAAAAAAGCATGAAAATAATCAGAAAAGGTCTACTTTATATAAAGCCTTGGTATTAATAACGTATTTGGATTATATGTGAAATTAAAGAAAAGGTGTTCAAATTATCATCAAACATCTTTTTTTTCCCAAAACTATTAACACCAGGAAAGTAAATAACCATGAGCAATAATGGTCATAGAAAAAATGAACTATAAATCACAACATAAGAAAGTGCTTTGAATTTCAATTGATCACTGCTTCCAAAACTAATCGAGGCAGCATTTTCATTATACTAAATGATCTGCAAAAAACCATTTTAATTTGTGTTCAAAGCACTTTACCATGTTTATGATATTAAAGCATGTAAATGGTGCAAGATGAAATACAAAATGAAAGGGTAGTATATCCTACTACTCATTGACACATTGTCAACTGTTAAAACATGCACATAACAAAAATATATTAAACCATTTTTGTATATGTTAGCAAAACATCACTTCATTTGAAATATATGTCATACTATGTGACATATATGTATATATATAATATCATTTTCAATCTCACCCCCACTTCCCTTCTTGCCTCCCTTGATCTTTCCCATCTTCCAAAACATCTGCCTTCCTCTTCCCTACCATTTCTTCTTTATTTTACTCTTTAATTTACTTACATTTGAGGTTTTTCATATAAAAGAAATGATGGAATATTTTACTTTCTAAATTATTTCACTGAACAGGGCCGGAGATTTAGTTCAGTGATTCTAGAGCCTGCCTAGCAAGCGCAAGATCCTTAGTTCAATCCCCAGTAACCACAAACAACAATAATCTGCGTGGTGACTCACACCAGAAATCAGTACGACATACCACAGTGCCAGGTGCAGTGGCTCACGCCTGTAATCCCAGCACTTGGGAGGCAGAAGCAGGAGGATTGCTGAGTTTGAGGCTTCCCTAGGGTACATAGTGAGCCCAGGGCCAGCCTGAACTACAAAGCGAGACTCTGTCTCCAAAAGAAAAAATAATAATAATAAATAAACTTTCATTGAACATTATGAGTCATGACCCATCCTTTTCCTACAAATGACTCAAATTCATTTTTCTTTATTGCTAGTGCTTTTGGATATCGCACATTTCACATTTATCCATTGTTTTTGCTAACAGACATTTAGGCTATTTATAAGTTTTAATTACTATGAGTTATGCTGCTATAAACATAGTTGTTCATGTATCACTACAGTGTGATGTCCTTAACTCTTTTTTAGGAAAATACATAGAAAGGTATTCCTGGGTCAAATAGATTTCTGTATTTAGTTTTCTAAACCATTCTGGTTTTCCACAGTGTGGTTGTACTACTTTGCATTCCCACCAACAATGTAAACTACATTTAAAACTATATATATATATATATATATATATATATATATATATATATGCACATGCCTTATATCCAAAGGAAATGCTAGGAAGAACACCACAACAGAAATTATGAATGCATTTGATGTACAGCAGTGTATTAATATTATTGGGTCATGATGATATGATACTCTATCTAGAGGATCATAAAAACTCAACCAAAAGACTACTAGACTTAATTACCAAATTTGGTACTGTTGCTGGATACAGGGTCAATGCTCAAAAATCAACAGCCTTTGTGTACACAAACAACAGACTCACTGGAAGAGAAATTGGGGAGGCAATCCCTTTCACAATAGCACCCAGAAAAATGAAATATCTAGGAATCAACCTAACAAAGGAAGTGAAAGACCTCTACTCTGAAAACTATAGGACTCTGAAAACTGAGATAGAAAAGGAAAACAAAAAGTAGAAAGATATCCCTTGTTCCTGGGTAGGGAGAACCAACATTGTCAAAATGGCTATACTCCCATAACTACTATACAGATTCAATGCAATTCTAATTGAAATTCCAATGGTATACTTCACAGAGCTAGAGAAAATAATACAAAAATTCATCTGGAAACACAAGAAACCTAGAATAGCAAAAACAATTCTAAGCAACCACGACATGGCAGGGGATATTAAAATCCCCAATTTAAAACTCTAGTATAAAGCCGCTGTGATAAAAACTGCATGGTACTGGCAAAGTATCAGACCCGAGGACCAGTGGAATAGATTAGAAGACCCAGAAACAACTCCAGATACACTAAGCCACCTTATCTTTGACAAAGGAGCCAAACATCCCCAGTGGAAGAAAGACAGCCTCTTTAACAAATGTTGCTTGAAAAACTGGGCTTTAACCTGCCAAAAGCTAAAGCTAGACCTATCTCTTTCACGATGCACAAAACTAAACTCACAATGGATTCAAGACTTAAACATTAAAACAGAAACAATAAGCCTACTGGGAAACAGGCTAGGTAAAACTCTTGGAGACATTGGCTTAGGCAGAGACTTTATGAATAAAACCTCTATAGCACAAGAACTGGCAGAAAGAATCAACAAATGGGATCTCATCCTACTGAAAAGCTTCTGCACAGCCAAAGAAGTCCCTGGCACTGCTAAAAGACAACCAACAACATGGGAAAAAAAAATCCTTACTAGCTGTTTGTCAGACAAAGGGCTATTATCTACAATATATAAAGAACTCAAACAGATCAGTCTCCCCAAGTTTCAAGACCCAATACAAAAATGGGCATCTGAAATGAACAGACACTTCTCAGAGGCAGAAGTCAAAGCAGCCAAGAAGCATATGAAGAAATGTTTAACATCAAGAGATGCAAATGAAAACAACACTGAGATTTCATCTCATTCCACAAAGAATGGCCGCTATCACAAAATCAACCAACAATGGCTGTGGGGAGAAAGGAACCCTTCTCCACTGTTGGTGGGATTGCAGACTTGTGCAACCAT
>PVIC010022336.1:0-28428 GCA_004025085.1 Thryonomys swinderianus | reverse complement strand
CCTGTCACCCCAGCACTTGCAAGGCAGAGGCAGGAGAACTGCTGAGTTCGAGGCTTGCCTGGGCTACATAGTAAGCTCAGGGCCTGCCTGAATTACAAAGTGAGACCCTGTCTCAAAAAAGAAAAAAAAAAAGAAAAAAAACCTCAAAACAATGAAATATCACCATGATCTTATGGATAATAATGGCCCCAAATAATATCCTGGTATTTCTAATATTAACTCTATTCCATCCATTCTTTTTTTTTTTTTTCTGCTTTTTGAGACAGGGTCTCGCTTTGTAGTTCAGGCTGGCCCTGAGCTCACTATGGTGCCCAGGCAAGCCTCCGCGAACTCAGCAATCCTCTTGTCTCTGCCTCCCGAGTGCTGGGATTACAGGCGTGAGCCACCACATCAGGCATTGTGGTATGCGGTGTTGATTGTTGGTGGGCGTGTCTCCACGCCCAGCATTCTATGTGGTTACCAGGGATCGAACTCAGGGCCTTGCGCTTGCGAGGCAGGCGCCGGAACCACTGAGCTAACCCTCCGGCCCCATCCATTCTTATATAATTCATTCAGGTAGTTTTATTTTATTGATTGAGTTTCTATCTAAAACTCAACATTATAATGCTAGAATAATCACCAAAAACATAAAGCGAGTTTGGAAGTAGCACCCAAATTGATTCACTACCAAAAAAAAAAAAAAAAGCTAGCTGAAGCAGCCTGTATACTGAGTTTCTCTAAGCAAAAAGACTTAGGTATTAAGGTGTCGTTCAGAAAATCATAATAAAGCAATTTCAAGTCTTGTGTGAATGTTAGGACAATTCAAAGCAAATAGCTTTGACAACATAAAAAAAGGAGAAAACTTACGTAAATGAGGGTTTACCTTAATGTGAATACATTTGAAATGTATTTCCTTGGTTTTCATATCTCATTCTAAGACACCAACAAGTAATACAGCTTTATCTTTCCACTAGAATTTCAGATATCTCAACTGCCTAAACCAGTTCCCTTCAGGCAATGTAGATAAAGCTAGAGCATGGCAAGTGGAGACCCCAGGTCTTTCTTTATTTAAATCTGCAGTCGAAAGAGTATAAAAGAAAATATAAATCCCTCAGAAAATTACATCTGCATTCTGACTCTACCTATAGTGGGGGAAGTTCATGTTTTTTGAGGACACACTGTATGTGGAACATAAAGCAAATTCACCTTTTAATTTTTATTTCTCAAATAATTTATCTTATCAATGTCTAAATAAAAGTAGGTAAGCAGAGGGCCGAAGATTTAGCTCAGTGGTTCCGCGGCACCTGCCTCACAAGTGCAAGGTCCTGAGATCGATCCCCAGTAACCACATACAATGCTGGGTATGAAGACTCACGCCCACCAGCAATCAATACCACATACCACAGTGCCAGGTACCATAGTGCTGGGTGTGGTGGCTCACGCCTGTCATCCCAGCACTCGGGAGGCAGAGACAGGAGGATTGCTGAGTTCGAGGCTTGCCTGGGCTACAATAGTGAGCTCAGGGCCAGCCTGAACTACAAAGCAAGACCCTGTCTCAAAAAAAATAAATAAATAAAATAAAATAAATAATAATAATACATAGGCAAGCAGAAAGAAAATGGCTAAAAAGAATATGCTTAATGTAAAAAGAAAAATTAAATCTTAAAAAATATTATTTAAAAAATTTAACATTTACAATTGTTTTCCACTCAATTTCTGATTACTGCTGAACTGAGAAATATTACATGTTCTCAGACTACATGTCTGACTCCCTAATGATCTACAACAGGAATCGACAAACTATATCTGCAGGCGAAATCCACCTGCTATCTCTTTTGTAAGTAAAGTTGTACTGGAACCCAGCCACGCTCATTAGCTAGCATACGGACTCTGCTACTGCACTACAATGGTAGAGCTACCCACTACCATTAATTAGCAAAAGCCAAATTATCTGTCCCATTTGGTCATTTACAGATTAAACTTGTCAACCTTCAACTTGCAGGTATCTCTAGATCAATGAGATCTGCAGTGAAGCACTAGTGGTATTTACAGTGGATTAAGCCTTCATTGTACGGAGCGTCTCCTTTGCTGCATAGGTTATTCTGCATCCTCTGGTCACCAACAGGACTAGTAAACCTAATTATTATCACAGAAAAATCTTGCTCCAAATATTCCGTTGCCAATACAATTGAGTAGTACGTATTCAAATGCTTTAGATCAAAATTTTTCAATTTTGAAATATTTACATAGACTTTACCAACTGAGTATTCCTAATCTAAATCCAAAATCCAAATTCAAAAGCTTTGAGTACCAGCATTCAGAAAGCTTCCGATTTTAAAATCTTTAGATTAGGGATATTCAAGCTGTTCTACCGACTTCCTGAGAATCTCCGTTTTTGACACAATGAGACACCAACCAAAAGCAACCAAGAGAAATGTTTTACTGTACCAGTTTTTTAAAATGTACAGGTTTTAAAGTGTATGATCACTCTGGATTAAGGGATCATCAAAACGTGCATTTTACTAAGTAAGATAGAGATGGTAGGACTAGAGTCTGAAATATTTACTATCAGGCCTTTAAGAAAAGTTCGCTGAGCCAGGCACAGTGGTGGTGCACCTGTAATCCTGACCTTGTAAGGCTGAGGCCTGAGGACTGCTGGAGCCCAAGAGTTTGAGACCAGCCTGGATAACAGATGTCTGTCTCAAAAAAAAAAAAAAGAAGAAGAAGAAGAAGAAGAAAGGGAACATAGAAGAGGAAAGAAGAAGAAGGGAAAGCATAAGGCAGAGAAGGAAAAAGGAAAGAGCCAGGAAGGAAAAGAAAGATTAGCCAACCTCAGCTTTTCACAGATGCCGGTATTCCTAATAAACTACAGCATCTGCATAAACTGCACAGCCTCTGTACACATTTGAGTGAGACTCCTGCATAATGTCAATTCTTGTTCTTCTCTACCTTACAGTGCCAACAGTAAACATAAAAATCATACACAGGGTTTTACTCATTCCCTAGAAAATAAGTAAAATTCTACATAGTGCATGAATACTCAGTTAATGCTTCAGATATATAATGTGTGACCCTCTGAACAGCTTAATTTCATATTAATTCATTTGCATTTCATATTAAAAATATAAATACAACATTAGGAATATCTATTCTTGAGTTTTAAATTTTGGAAGTCATCTCTGGTAAGAAAAATCATAGAAAAAAATGTATGTCAAACAAAACTACTAAAATGTAAATCAAATGAAAATGTGGAGGTAAGATAAAAATCTTCATAAGAACAACTTTATTGATGCATACTTACTCCTTCATTTCTTTGGATGGGGAATTACATGCAGGAAGAAATGCTGCTGGGCTACTTAATTTATCCAGAGTACATGCTGTTCCGATGGCTCGTACCACTAACCCAGACTCTCCCTCCAGATCAAAACACTGTAAGTACCCGACCACTGCATTTCCTCTCATTTCAAGTACTTTCAAGCCAATCTTCCTCTGCAATTCACCTACAAACAATAAAGAAAACTCATTCTTTGCCTCTTATCTCTATATTACATACAATAGTGACAGAAAACATGCTTAAAAATCATAGATTTTTTTTTTTCTTTTTGGAGACAAGGTCTCGCTTTGTAGTTCAGGCTGGCCCTGAACTCACTATGGTGCCCAGGCAAGCCACCGCGAACTGAGCAACCCTCCTGTCTCTGCCTCCCGAGTGCAAAAATCATAGATTTTTAAGTGCCGGGCATGGTGGCTCACGCCTGTAATCCCAGCACTCGGGAGGCAGAGACAGGAGGATTGCTGAGTTCAAGGCTTGCCTGGGCTACATAGTGACCTCAGAGCCAGCCTGAACTACAAAGTGAGACCCTGTCTCAAAAAAAAAAAAAAAAAATCATAGATTTTTAGAACTTGCTGGGAACTTAAAAAGTCCAGCGTCCTACTTTCAGGGAGACAGGATATCACAGCTGCATTTTATAGAAGTGGCAAGTAAGGTTCACTCATTCATGTACCTCACGTCCCGAATACTTTTTTTTTAACTGAATTCTTTATCAGTACATTTTAAATACAGCTCACAATCACACTCATTGGGGAATTTGTGCCAGTATATGACACGAGCTAATTCTCATTTTTACCCGTATCGCAACACACCCCACAACCTCCACCCACTATATACATGTTCTTTTTCTTTTCATACCATATTTATTCTTTCCCCTCATTACTTTCCCCTACTACATTCCCTTTGAGTATTTCCTATTTCACAAAATCTATCATACATTCTAGAACTCATTTACATCTACAGGTTCACATATCAAAGAAAAGATATGGTATTTACATATCTGTGATCTATTTATTTCACTTAATGTGAAATAACAAATGTGTCTATTTGCACATAAATGAATGAAACTTGTCATCTTTATGGTAGAGTAATAATCCATTTTATAAAAAAACCACATCTTCCTTATCCAGTCCCCAGTTGATGGGCATCTGGGTTGTTTCCAAGATCGGGCTAATTGCAAAGTGAGCTGCTATGAACATGGGTGCACGCATGTCTTTATGAAATGATTCTTTTAATTCCTTCAAGTATACTCCTAGCAGGGGAATAGCAGGGGAACAGCAGGGTCAAATGGGACCGAACACTTTTTGGTTCTGTCCTCTAGGCTGCCACTCTTCCCTTTTTATTCTTCCCTGGGCGCAGACGAATCCCTCAGCCTCACACACACACTAGGCAAGTGTTCTACCATACAGCTGATCCCTAAGCCCTCTGCCCTTCTTCCAAGTACTGCAGATACACAGGTGAACAAGAAGGATATACTCCAAATCCAGAGGAACTGACAGGCTGGTGGGACAAAATGACACTAAGGAAGCAAACGTCCTATCTAGACCGTTTAAAATACATAGAACATAAATCTACTGTCATATACTATACATGGATATTATATAATAAAGCAAATATAGACTACAAATACACATTAAATATAACATATATGACTGCACCATATGCGAAGATATTTTCACACATATATTCAAATAAGTACAAACTTTAGGTGGTAAATGAATGGTCCAAATGAAACTAAGGAAATGTAATGTGGTAACAGTGGCAGGAAAGGGAGCAGAAAGGGTAAAATATACAGTAAGTTCTCAAGAAAGGACTGTGAAAAGGGACTTTGAGCAGAGATATTACAGAGAGAAGTACATGATTTGTCAAAGCTGTGACTACAAATAGATGCTAGGAACACTAGGATCTAGTTTCCTACTTAGGGTTCTTTACTCCAGTGTCTTATTTCACAGTCACAATTTCCTGTCACTGCTTAGATAAGAAGGGACCCCAAGTTTCTACTACAGATTTCTACCTGTTCAGAGTCCTCATTAGGACTGGAACTGGAGTAGGGACTCAATCACCTGTAATTCATAGCTTTCATTGTCAAGTTCCAGGATGCTTGCCAAAGGAAAAGTGAACAATTTAAGAATATTGTCAATCATTACTGAAGGTACTTTAAATACCTGACATTAAAGAAATGAGTCTCTGTCTGGCCTCATTTGACGCCCTTGGAGTGCGAATTCGATCAATCCATTGATACTCGGGATCCTCATTGACCACCAGTTCCTCTACGAATCCATGAATTATTACAGCTCTGTAGCACTTGGGAATAGATGTTGCTGTTAAAACAAAGTATCTGTTACACTTCTGTTTATCACAAGGTTGAGTTTCAATTTTTTAAAATGTACATCTAAGCTCTTACCTTTTGGATATACAATGAGCAACTTTTACTGTGAAAATCAGGGTAATTTAAAAAACATACAGCTCTTACAAAAATATGAAGTTTAAAAAATTAAAATTATTTAAAATATCTTATAGAATCCCATAAATCCATTCAATTTTTATATTTACCAGCTAAAAAATGCTAGAAAGGCTGCTTGGGAAAAAGGAACAGTGTTGGGAATTTAAACTAGTACAATTATATGGGCAAAGAGTATGGAGATCCCCCAAAAAACTAAAACCAGAAATTCCTTTCAACCCAGCTATTCTCTACTAGGTATCTTCTTGAAAAAGTTTAAAGACATCATTTACAGTGACGCGAGAATAGCCATGTTTATAGCAGCACAATTCATAATAGCTAATTTTTGAAAGAACGGATAAAGAAAATGTGGTATTATATACAATGGAGTACTACTGTACTATAAAGGAAGGTAAATTTGAGTTATTTGTAGGAAAACGTATGTGCTTTGATTCCATAATGTTAAGTGAAATAAATCAATCAGACATACAAACTTAAATACTGTATAGTTGCTCTTATATGAGAGCCCCAAAGTATAAAGAAAGAGCAAAATAAAAGATGGGTAATGGGAAACAACGGAGATAGAGTCGTCTGCAAAGGAAAGGGCACCAAGAGACAGAGGTGAGCAGAGAACAGGACACAAAATGAATTAAGGTGTGTTACACAAAACATGCCCCAGCTACCCATAATGAATGTATTCATTACATACTACAAACATGTACTAAGAAAAAAAGTCATTCTTTTGGGCATACCAAAAAAACATTTCAAAACTGTTAAAAGTCTTCTAGCTAAACACATAAACAAGCAAAAACCAGATAACTTTTATATCTTCAATTTTTCAACATTCTTCACCAAAGTTCTTGTATATATCACATCCGCGATACACATAGCACAAATATCAAACCGTTCCCTTTCTGACATGACCCGAGGGATCACACAACACTGCAGCTAATAATTCGTGCTCATGGAGCCTCTTGATCCCACATCAGCATAGACTCCAAACTCTCATTTAATATGTGCTCATGTGAGACTCATTTAAACCAAAATACCATTATTAAAGTAAGATCTAATGAGATTTGACTTGGGTACAACATGACAACATCTCTACCAAACTAGTCTCTACAACTGACATTTGTGCCCTGAAACTAACTCACTGCTGCAGCCTGCACCGTTCCAGTTCAGACACGTGCACATTATGCGGTTCTTGGGTCCTCGTACTCTCAGAAGCCTGTGTGACACGGGTTAACCTCAGAGCTTAGGCCCAGCACGCTGTTTGTGTGCTGCAGAATCCCCCACAAAGCAAAATATCACTATGCTTGTCTTTGTTTTCTTTTTGAGGTATTAGGGGTTAAACCCAGGGCCTTCCCTCTGAACAACATCCCAGTCCATTCTTTCCTAGCATTTTTTTGTAATATATTTCTGCTATACAGAGTAAATGCACTGATTGGAAGGAACTGGTAAATACACATGTTGGATCTTGATCCTTTTCACCTCCCTCTCCTCCTTTCTCTCTCACCTAAGCCCTTTAAAAAACTTTTTCTTTTGTTTTTGGTAGCATGGTCTCCGTAAATTGCTAAGATTCCCACACTAGGCTCAGATTTATGATCCCCTGCCTCAGTCTCCCAGGGGGCTGGGACATCAGGCATGCAACACACATCCCTGCTGACTGCAATTTTCTAACCCAGCTACTTGTAGAAATTAGATACTATTTACTCTCAAACAGCTAGAGTTATGGACTATAATTGGAAATTTCTGAATTTCTATTAGACATGACAAGCAAAGTACAATGCTTCTATTAGCCTTTTGAAATATCAACTTTATATTTAAAAATTGTTAAACATCCTGTAAAATAAGACAATACATTTACTTACTGCAAAAGAATTTGACTCCACATGATGACTGTCTAAACCTATTTAAGTCATTGAAGAGGTCTACTTTGACAATCACATTGATTTCTCCACGGATACCTATATAATCAAAGGGAAAATCAAGATGCCACCTTACCAAAACAATGTACAAGTAAATAATAATCCAATCAATAGCAATTAATGATTTTAAAATAAGGTATCAATAGCCGGGCATGATGCTCACACCTGTAATCTCCGCACTCGGGAGGCAGAGGCAGGAGGATTGCTCTGAGTTCGAGGCTTGCTCGGGCTACACAGTGAGCTCAGGGCCAGCCTGAACTACAAAACAAGACCCTGTCTCAAAAAAAAAAAAAAAAGATATCAATCATAATAGTAATAATTTTGTTTCCTCATTATTTTCATTTTCAGGAGTTTCCTTGTTATACTTTCTGAAGCAAAAAAATAAATGCACAAGAGAATGAATAACTATGTATTACCACAAGTCTCATTTGAGCCAAGACTAACTGGAAAGGAGCCCCACTTACATTCATGAGGATAATGATGGTGAAAACATTTACTGAGTACTGACAGATGAGGCACTAAGTTTCATACATAGTATCTCATAGTGATCACATCAACCCAATAATTTCTGTATCAGTACCACTCCCATTTTACAGAAGAAAAAAATAAATATTTAATAAAAGTTAAATACTTTATGTAGTGTCAACAGCTACTGAATGGCAGAGCCAGGATTAAAAGCCAGATCTTTAGGATTCCAGACTATATACTTTAAAAAAAAATTTTTTTTTGAGACAGGGTCTCCCTTTGTAGTTCAGGCTGGCCCTGAGCTCACTATGTAGCCCACCTGCCTGGGTTCACTATGTAGGCCTGGGTTCACTATGAGGCTCACTATGTTGCCTCAAACTCAGCAATCCTCCTGCCTCTGCCTTCCAAGAGCTGGGATGACAGGCATGAGCCACCACACCCAGCACTGTGGCATGTGGTACTGACTGCTGGTGGGTGTGAGTCACCACATCCGGTATTGCTGTATGTGGTTATCAGGGACTGAACCAGGGACCTTGCGCTTGCTAGGCAGGCACTGGAACCACTGAGCTAAATCTCTGGCCCCCTTCCTTTATTTTTGAGACAGAATTTTGCTATAGTCCCTAGGCTGGCCTTAAACTCCTAAGTTCAACCAATCCTCATGCCTCAGCCTGCTCAGTACCTGAGATTATGGATACATACCACCAAGTCCCACAGTATATTTTTTAAATTGGCAACAGAACATCTCTGTGCATTTTTATTTCTTGATCACAAAGGTACTACATAGACTTTGTAGAAAAGGAAAAAAACAAACTGGACAAAGAATAGAGCTGCAATCCAGAAATGAGTCTACTGCCACACATGGAGGCACAGACCTGTGATCCCACCACTCAGGAGGCTGAGGCAGGAGGATCTCAGTGAATTTGATGTTAGCTGGGGCTACACAGTGAGTTCAATGCCAACCTGAACTACATAGCAAGATCTCGTCTTGAAAAGAAAAGAAACTATCCAGAGTTAAATGGAGTAAAAGCATGTAAAATTGTCAATTTCTCCAATAATATCAAAATAACATGCAATTATTTTTGTTCTATACAACTTTGAGATGTTTCATAACATACATTTGGCAATTCATAACATGTACATTTTTGTTACAGTCTTTAGAAAACATGCTTTTTTCTGACTGTAACACAGAATAGATACATATGCCCTAATTTGTTTAAATCAATTCGGTTTTTAAACTCATTTTATCTTTTTGAATGTTAATAGGACGTTAATTATGTCACAAAATATATATACATTTATGTAAACCTCAGCAAACATTTTACTGTATTATAAACACCTTACTTGCTTCTGTCAGTGAAGCTGCTGGGTCAGAAATGTGAAAAGTGATGGGAATATTTCAAGGCTGGAGAGACAAGCATCAGTTCTGAATAGGCTCATTCATCATTCTAAAAAGACATTAAACAACCAGTCTAGAGTTTCCCAAACTCTTTGGTCACATGAGTCCTTTGGCACCTTAAAAATGATTGAGGAGCTCAGAAAATTATTTCTATGGCTCATATCTATTGATTTTTACATATTAAAATTTAAAATAGAGATGTTTAAAAATTACTTTTTACTGCATTTAATCTTTTGTAAACTAATTTAACATAGGATACCTTTTGTAAGAATAATTATTTTGAATATAAATTATACCAATAAAGAATTCAATTTAAAAAAAAAAGAATTATTTTGAGAAAAAAAAAGTTGTGTATGTACCTCAGTGACACAGTGTTTACCTAACAAAAGAAAAACAATAAAAATTTAGTGCTAAGAGTGATAGTTTTGTAAAAATCCATAATGTCTAGATAATGAAAGAGATTCTATCTCTTCTGTGTTCCACTTCTGTTAACACCCTATGTCATACAACCTCTAGAAAGTACATGTGTGAGAAAATGAGACTTTAAAAAGTGAATGACAGGGCCGGAGGGTTAGCTCAGTGGTTCCGGCGCCTGCCTCGCAAGCATAAGGACCTGAGTTCGATCCCCGGTTATCACATATAATGCTGGGCGTGGTGGCTCACGCCTGTAATCCCAGCACTCGGGAGGCAGAGACGGGAGGATTGCTGAGTTCGCGGCGGCTTGCCTGGGCACCATAGTGAGCTCAGGGCCAGCCTGAACTACAAAGCAAAACCTTGTCTCCAAAAAGCAAAAAAATAAATAAATAAATAAAAATAAAAAGTGAATGACATAGATGTTATGCTGAAAACAGTTCTCAACTCACAAATCCAGTGAAACCATCAGAGACTCCTACGTTTTGTTTTTTGGTTTTTTTTTTTTTTTGAACAAGTCTTACTTTGTAGTTCAGGCTGGCCCTGAACTCATTATGTAGCCCAAGCTAGCCTTGAACCCTCAGCAAACCTCCTGCCTCTGCCTCCCGAGTGCAGGGATTACAGGCGTGGGCCATCACAACCAGCATTATGATATGTGGTACTGGGGATCAAACTCCAGACCTTGCACTTGCCAGGCAAATACCAGAACCACTGAGCTAAATCCCCAGCCCCCTAGACCACACGTTGGGAATACTGCTTTAAACACAAAGCCTTTCAAGAATTGTTAAACTAAACAAGATCAATACTATTAGTTTATCAGCTTGAAATGTGTTTTAGAAATAGGGTACCAGTATTTCTTTTATCTTTTCTATAGGGGACTGCACTCTTGGTATCATTGAACTGATTCCCATCTCCCCTGTTTCTTGAGACAGGATCTTCCAATGGCTCTAAAGCTGCCTAGAGTGCTCTTGAATTTGCAGTCCTCCTGCCTTAGGCCTCCCAGAGCACTGGATGTACAGGCATGCTCTCGTCTTTTTTTTTTTTTTTTTTGAGACAGGGTCTCACTTTGTAGTTCAAGCTGGCCCTGAGCTCACTATGTAGCCCAGGCAAGCCTTAAACTCAGCAATCCTCCTGTCTCGGCCTCCTGAGTGCTGGGATTACAGGCGTGAGCCACCATGCCCAGCATTGTGGTATGTGGTATTGATGGCTGGTGGGCGTGAGTCACCAGCTCAGCATTGTATGTGTTACCGGGGATCGAACTCAGGACCTTGCACTTGCGAGGCAGGCGCCCAAACCACTGAGCTAAATCTCCGCCCCTCTAGTCTATTTTTAAAGGTCATCTTTTAGAGATACATATTCTAAAAGCTATATTCGGTGCTTTTATGGCCTTTTTTTTATGGCCTTGAAGGGTAAAAACAAAAGATTGACATTTCCTGTCTTAAAATATTACTCCTTACCATGTATAGTGTCGTAAATTGGAAACCACCCTGAGATGACTGTGGCAGCTTCGCTATACAGCAGAGGATCGATATCAATATACACTTTACCAATGGCATCATTTGCACTATAAGTATCATGGTCAAGAACTGTGATCTGCAGAGGTTCATCTTGTAAATCTTCATCATCCACCTACAAGTGAAGCGTGACACTGAATCTTATAGTTTTAAGATTTTAATCACCTGGCTACAGAACCCAGTGCTGGTATTACAGGTATGTCACCATGCCTAGCTAAAACATGTCAAGGTATATCAGAACAGCCTAAAAAGAGAAACTGTATATATTTTCTGATTTCAAAACTTGATACAAAGCTAGTTATCAAAACAATATGGTAATGGTATAAGACAGGACATACAAATAGATCAGTGGGAAAAGTCCATTCACATATGTCCAATTTTACTTGAGTTTATCTTGAAGATAGTTAAAAATAATTCATCACCTTCCAGGACACTGTTCTAGCAAACAAAATGGAACTCTATTTTTAAAAGAGCTGGAGTTAATGGAAACAAGAAATTATTTTCCTCAGAGATCCACCTGGCCGGAAACCTTTGAGCAAAAGCTACTGACAGATTGGGAAATTACTATAGTGAGATCATTCTTTTGAAAAATATAACCACAGTCCACTTTGAAATAATAAATAAAAGTAGCCACTGGCAATGAATACTCTGATTCCACAATAAGATAGACATCTTTTGTGTAAACTAACATTTTAATTTAGCAGTAAGTTTTAGAATCTGAAGTTCCTTTTTTAGTATACTTAGGCAACTCCAAATTCTACAAATACATTAACTGACGGGTACAAATGCCCAAAAAACTATAAATCTGTATCCTATTCTTAAATGAGTTTTGATGTATGTTAAAAACTACAATAATATACTTGACTTGAAAACTCCCATTTTTCATCATACACTGTATTTTCTTAACTAGAATTTTTAGACTCTATATTCCTACAGAAGTAAAAAAGGGAAACTTTTATGTTGTAAAAAAACTACTATACCTGAATAAAAGGTACTCATATTCCCAGAGGAAAGGGATTGCCTCAAAAAAAAGATGTTAAAAAAACGGATGTTCAAAAACTTACCTCAAATTTAAACCATTCTGAGTTCCACTGAGGGTTGAGTGACTTGAGGTACACATCTGTTTTAAAGGTAGTATTACCAAATTTTACCTAAAAAATTGAAATATAAATATCAAAAATGTGAATAAAAGTACATGTTAATGCCAACCAAGACATGAAAGAGGAGGCAGAAAAGGAGAAAAAGACAAACAGTAAGAAGCTATGGATGTGTCCAGGTAAGCTTCCAGAACACACCTGGTACAATAGATCACTAACTGTTCTGCTTGACCATCTCCATAGGGGAATTAATAATGCCAGCATGGAGGAAGAAGTCAGTAGGGCCACTAAACGTGAGCTCAGGTGAAAAAGTAAAAGTATGGACCTATGCACGTAGTTCAGTAATGGAACACTAGCCTAGCATGTGAGGCTGAGGGTTCTTCCCCCAATACTGGAGTGGAGGGGAGAAGAAGTAGGACAGGAGGGAAGAGGTATTGCAGTCATGCTTTACAAGAGAAGAGAATCAATACAGGACACATAATTTACAGAATTACTTTATGATATTCACCCAAAAGGTCAAATGCAGAGGAGCGCAGTGATCTGTGCACACACTGGAGACCTGAAGAATCCAGCTGCGGGGCTGGATCCTGTGCTGATGTCTCCCTGAAATCCAGCTAAAGGTCTAGAACCCAGGGAAATGTCTTCCAAGAGTCCAGCTGGAGGCCTCGACCCACGGCAATGTCCCATGCAAGACCGTATTGAGGATCTGCACTGGGAAGGCTCAAAGACCAGTGGTGGAAGCTACAAAGCCTGTGCCAGGTGGGTGAAGGGTCTGTGCCACCAGGCAGAGGGATGCACTGGAGCCAGGAAACGACGCTCAAGGCAGTGGCCAGAGCTGACAGCAAGGCGCCCAGCTCCGACAACAACAGCGAGAACAGTCAAGTTTGCATCAGGAAAACCAGCCTTGGCAAGCTTCTCCAAGAAAACCAACAGCACACAATCTTCCCTCTAAATTTCCTTTTATGGCACTGGCAATCACCCTCAGGTGGGTCTTCCACGCCCAGAGCCACCGCTGACTCAGTTCAGCTGGGCATTCCAAGTTGCCCATTAGTTAATCCACCCCCACAGTAAAGTAAAACCAGATTATGAAGAAGACCAGCTGACTGTCCTTTTGTCATCTCAGCAAAAGAATCCAGAACTACAGCCCATTATTACAAGGCCTTAGGAATATTTCCTTGTATTCTGTAACTTCCTCATATTTGTTATTTTTTAATCCCTTATCTGGCGCTCACAGTGATTAGGGATAAACTATTGTGTTTCTACCTTCAGGGACAATGAAAGGTGTTGGATGCAGGGACTACCTTATTTCATAAGCAACCTTGGCAAACATTAAATCACATCCCAAACTAAGTAAACAGGAAAATGCTAAAGAAAGAAAGCATGCTAAATCCTGAGATGTTGTAGTTCCAAAACTTCAGACTGGATTTGAACGTGCTCAAGAAGCCTAAGAGCAAAGCAGCTAGGAGACTACTTCCTCATTTCCCTAACCTTTCCAAAATCTTGTATCTTCAAACTCTTCTTCTGATTCTTATGAAGTATCCTTCTTATACACTTATAGTGTGTATCCTCAATATATGCTAAAGGTTACTGACTTCATGACAATACCCAAATGAGTTCTGTAGTAGATGATAAATGCTGCTTCAAGCAGGTCAGAACTATAACACTTGCTGATATTATTGGTTAGGGAGTCCAAAAACTTCGTAAAAGCAAAACATTACAAACTATTTTCTCCTCTATATATTTTTCTAGTTATTTTACCACTCAGCCCGAATTATCAGCTATCAGGTACTTATTGTTTGACTGAAAAATAGAAAAACCCAGGATTCAATTCCCAGTACCACAAAAAATAAAAATAGCACTACTGCATGCTAAAGAATATCATAAAGTCAAAGACAAATAATAAAAAGTATTAGCTAAATATACAATTAGGAACTAAATTCTCCAACTACTAGATTTCTCACAAAGCAAAAAGAAACCACAACAGTAAAGAAATCAACAAACAGCTCAAAGAAAAATGAGTGAAAGACCTAAACAATTCACAGAAATAAAAATAAAGATGCCCTTTAGACACAACAGAAATTACCAAACTCATTCATATTAAGAGAAATGCAAACTGAAACATTTTTACCTAGGATGATAAAGGTTAGAAAAGACAGAGTTGGTGAAGTATTCTCATATTCTGCTCATGAGGAGCAGTGTGGCAGCACATTAAATTTTAAATGTCTATGCTCTTTAGGCCACCAAGTCTGTTTCCTAGAATCTGTCACAGAGGGACAACCCACTCAGGACCCCCCGCCCCCGCCTCTGGAGAGCGCTTCCTATTTCCCAGGAAGCCTTTCCTATTCTCAACCTCTTTTGTCCTTTGGATTTCGTTCTTCAGTTTCATGGGACGTGAGGTTCGGCACATCTGACATCTTGCTTGACTTGCTCGGCAGTTACAAGCTAATTTGTCTTATTTTAGACAGCAGAGCTAGGAGGGAAAGGTGATGCCAAAGCTCCCGACCAGACTCTGTTTTCTCATGGAAACTCTCTCCGTATCTTCAGGGTGAATATTAGGTAGGCTCTAGCATATACAGAAAATATGTAACATGCTTCAATTATGAAACATGGATTCTCTCAGGCAGTTAAAAACTATCAGCAAGGCTGCCATTCTTAAATCTGGGAGTACAGGCTTCTCTGGCAGAGTCTGGCCTGATCCCTCTTCCACACCTGTAGAAGGGAATGTTGAGCCTGCTCTGCCTCAGTTTCCTCTCCAGTTTTAATCCTCCACTGGTAAGGAGACACTTTCACTCTTGAGGTACCTAACTCTGATCATGCAAGACTGAGGATGATAACTCCTGAACAAATTATCCTATCAGCTTACAAGATATGCAGTGTTACAACTCTTAGCTCCAATCTCTTCCTGTCACTTGGTCCTTTTGTTGTTTTTATCTGTTTGTTTCTACTAACAAGCAGGGAAAGAGACCCTAAAAAGGTTTTGGTAAGGGAGGCTTTCTAAACTGTTTTAATCTCTCTCTAAACCAAAGGGCACGAGGACAGCCCAACTGATGCCAGGCTCACCTTTTGGAGGGAGCTGGGATCACACCCCAAGGCTTGCAGACAGAACTGGCAGATCAGGTGTAGCCACAGGACTCGGTAAAGTCTACAGACTTAATCCAAGAAGGAGCCCAAGGGTTTACTTTTCTCTTACTCTCACCCCCTCACACTCTCAAAGACCCCAATCGAATGGTTCTCCCAACTCCTATGTCTGGTTCTTATCATTTGTGTGTGTAGGGAGAGAAGAAATCCACATACATACTTTCAGTAATGTTTACACTGTGGTTACCAGACAATGAATACAGGCTGTCAGAGTGAATCTTGAGTAAAACCTACCCTTGTCTCACTGAGAGAGGCCTGGGCCTTTAGGTAGATAGCACAAAAGTGTCTCAGAGGCTTCTCTGCCATAGGGCCTGAAGGTGGGATTTTGAGGGACCATTACAGCCTCTCCTTATCCCTGGAGAATTTAGAAAACAGTTATTCAGGTGTCTTGATTTGCACTCAGAGACAAACCTGACTGGTGTTTAGCCTGAAGTTCTCCTCCTTCTGCTTTGCAGCCTAAGAAAAAGAACTGAACCTTTCAATTATTTTACAATGTCAACTACTAATCAGAAAAAGGGCAAGTACTCCCTGAAAATAAAAATAGTTGGAATTAGTGCCAGGCGTGGTGGCTCACGCCTGTCATCCCAGCACTTGGGAGGCAGAGACAGGAGGATTGCTGAGTTTGAAGCTTGCCTGGGCTACATAGTGAGCTCAGAGCCAGCCTGAAGTACAAAGAGAGACCCTGTCTCAAAAAAAAAAAAAAAAAAAAAAAGTTGGAATTACCTTCAATAGTCTGTCCCTTCAGAGAAGCTACATACCACTGTCAAAACAGCAATTTTGGCTATCAGTGATGGCTATCAAACAGCAATGAGAAGGCTGTACAGCTGGCTATTCTGACAAGATAAACTGCCAGCCTAAGGCCTGTCTTAAAATAAGTCTTTGCTTTTACAGGTGTAAACAAGGTTTTTTTTTTCTGACTCTTTTACAGGAGATCTCTATGAACTGATGATTACCCAAAATGTTCTGACTAGTCTACTTATAATTACAAATCTAAAACTGATAAAAGGGTTCAATTTGGAGAGCACAGCTGAAAGCATACTCCAATTTAAAACAACTGTTTCATGTTTGTCCATCTGTCTATTCACTGTGTGTTAATAACCAGTTAAAGCACCTCCAGCTGCTTCCCTTAAAATATAGGGTACACTTAAAAACAAGCTATGCTGTGAGCCTCAGCTTTAAAGTTAAGTTTATAGAGTTAAGACTACAAAATTTAATACATATAAAATTACTAGTAGGTACTCTCTTTTATGCATGTTTAGATCTTTAACATATAAAATGATTGAAATTTGACATCTCTTTATATTTGGCCATGACATTTAAACTTGATCTACATGCATTGGTTTTGACTAAACAAGCACTATGTCATTGTATTAATGAGATACACTTGTTTATTTGTGGTCCTTAACAATGTTTCCTAAACTTATTGCAGCTGTGAAATGTCCTTAATTCTTGTCAATATAGTTACATCTCAAAAGATCAAATAGTTTAGAGAAGCCTAAAATTTGTCTTAAGAGTAGAAATTACATGTAAAGATTTCTACACAACTATGGTAAAAATTATTGCTAACCTCATGGTATATTTGTGCTTTCAAAATGTACAGGCCTTGGGCTGGAGATTTAGCTCAGTGGTTCCACAGCCTGCCTTGCAAGCTCAAGGTCCTGAGTTCAATCCCCGGAAACCACATACAACGCTGGGCATGGTGACTCACGTCCACCAGCAATCAATACCACATACCACAGTGCTGGGTGTGGTGGCTCACGCCTGTAATCCCAGCACTCTGGGGGCAGGGGCAGGAGGATTGCTGAGTTCGAGGCTTGCCTGGGCTACATAGTGAGCTCAGGGCCAGCCTCAACTACAAAGCGAGACCCTGTCTCAAAAAAAAAAAAAAAAAAATGTACAGGCCTTCAAGATGAGCAACTGAGAAATATCTTACATGGGTGTCTTATATGGTTTTAATTGTTCATTGTGATAAGTTCAAACATCTGGCATCCCCTTATTTGTGCCCTAACTACTTCAGATGAAATGTGCATGCCAATCCTATATGAGACAGCCAACCAGATGATATGAATATGATTTCAGGTTTGTGCTCTGTGATTGGTGTATGTCATATATGGTTCAATGTGCAGATCAGATGGGAAGAGTGAGGCCTGATTGGCCTCCTAGAGAATACTGAGGAGAAAGCAGGCATCCAAGCATGCTGACACACTTCAGGGAGAAGTCAAAACACCTGAAGGGAGGCTGTTTACAGTGGAGAATGGGAGACAGGAGAATCTTATGGAACTCTAATTGCTCATTCCCATGTCTGACTAAATAAAAGTCAAGGTGTGCCAATCATCTGGGGCTCTACGTTGGAGGGAGACATGAGCCTCCTAGTCCCTCAGATTTTAACATGTTTCTGTGTCTCTTTTTTTTTTTTTTTTTTGAAACAGGGTCTCGCTTCATAGTTCAGGCTGGCCCTGAGCTCGCTATGTAGCCCAGGCAAGCCTCGAACTCAGCAATCCTCCTATCTCTGCCTCCCGAGTGCTGGGATTACAGGCGTGAGCCACCACACCTGGCTCTGTGTCTCTTTTTTAATCTTTCATCTTCATCACTCATTGGTCAGGTTTGATGTCAGCTTGTATGCTGGTTCCCACATTACAATATTCTATACTAAGATGAACAACTAAATGTGTTTCAGAGATAATGACAAAACAATAGTTCTAGTGGTGTCATCATGATTGTCATGATTGTTATACTAAAAATTATGCTGCCTTTTTTTTTTTTTTTTTTTTGAGACAGGGTCTCGCCTTGTAGTTCAGGCTGGCCCTGAGCTCACTATGTAGCCCAGGCAAGCCTCGAACTCAGCAATCCTCCTGTCTCTGCCTCCCAAGTGCTGGGATGACAGGCGTGAGCCACCACGCCCGGCTAAAATTATGCTGCCTTTGATCTCAAGCTTGCTCTGTAAAGCTTTATAATCTTTAATTGTTAACAATCTACAGAGATTCAACTTCTAAGACAACCATGCAGTGAGACTAGAAAGCTATGCTAGAAGCTATAAAAACTGAAGAAGTCTTTAAATTCTTTAAAATTGTCCCTCAAAGCCATTGAACTATCTATTTTCTTACAGATAAAACTGGAGGGACTTGTGAAAAAGAAATATCAGACTGACAGATAATCTCCAGCAGTAAAGGTTAGACGCCAGCTGGGTAGAGTCATTATCTAATCCCTTAAGAGCAGTATCTGGACCTGGCTCTCCTCTTACTCTGCCTTTCTATTCTAGTCCTCATGTTTTAAATGCATACAGTTTAGTCTCAGAAAAATGTGTTTATTCTTGCCTAGAAGCAGCCAAACTCCAAGTAATCGTGCAGAAGGAACCAGCAAAAAATGTGCCAGATTCTTTTTACTCAAATCCAGGAGACACTTCATAAAGGGAGTTCATAAGTGCTGCAATGACTTCCATCCAAGGCCCATGACACTAGATTGCTGGAGAAGGCCCCTAAGTACAGTCTCCCCAACACTGACCTTTCTCAGCTTGAAACAGCTAGATTGAAACTTCAACCATTCTCCCCCAACTACGGTTAGGTATACCTTATACCTCTTCAGAGGGGAGAATACTATAGCCAGTTAAGTTAGGTAGAATTTAATAGGCAGTGAGACAGACAGGCCATTAAGGAAGTCAGTCAAAAGACAAAAATATATCACAACTGGTTGGAAGTACATCTGAAGAAGGCACTGCCTCAAAATAGTCACAAATCCTTCCCTAAAAGAAACGAATGGAGATTATACTGTCACTGGTACCACAGAAGTCAATTATGCCCATTTATGCATCAGACACCTAAAAGGGTAAGCAGAACACCTAGACCTACCCCTTCCCCAAAATGTTGCTGCTTCACAAGCCACAGATAAGCCAAAGTCAATGATGTTGGCCATACACCCTTGTTACGTGCTCTGCTTCCTTACTGGTTCAATATTGACTAACTGGCTATACTTGTAATCTTATTGGTTGTTTGACCCACCTTGTATCCACTTCATCCTTTTGTTCTATAAACATTCTTAAGAGAAACGACCTCATGGCAAACCCACTCAGAGCCCCTCTTGTCTCTCAGAAGCTATTCCTATCCCTCCCTCCACTTCCTTCTCTTAAAAGCAACAAAAAGGAACTTGTCACATAGAAGTGCACAATGATATATCAACATTACAGAAGCAAAAGATTAGAAACAACCTAAATACTCATCAACGTGCAACTGATTCAATTAACCATAGAAAAGCAACACATCACAGCACTAAACTAATAAAGCAACTGTCTATACACTTATAAGGAACAGGACCCAAAATCTGTCTTTCTATTATAGAACAGTGTGTGTGCATATGAGAAGGGACACTTATTTTGTAACTTTTGAATTTTGAACCATGTTACATGTATTTTTAAATGTACTACTTTAAATTCAAAACTCCAAAAATTAAAATTCAAATGGCAATAAATTTACTTTGATAAAATTACATTGACACCATTAATTGGTTCCCAGAAGGTGTAAGTACAGATTTTTGGCTGGAAAGAATCAAAGCTAAAAGGAAAGGACACCAAAAAGTTCTAGCTTGTGTTGAGTTCCTAAGGTCCAGTAGTAGGAGAAAATTTTTGCATCAAAATTCATAGAGTCCCAAATTTGATAAATCTCAAACTAATCTAGTACTAAAGTATGACTACACGAACTTCTGGATCTATTTCCAGGAGTTTAACTGAGACAAATATTTTCAACAAAAGCCCTCTCTCCCTGCAAAAAGTAAAAATTTAAGTAATCATTCATTCAACAGGAAACTGATTAAATAAATCACATGCATTCCTACTAAAGAACGGAGTATATAAACTCCATTGTAATCACTGTCATGAGGCAAAATAAATGACATAACTGAAAACACACATAGCATATAAAATATATTTAAGTCTGGTTTAAATGTTATATATATATATATATTAAAAAGATAAGCAGATGAACAAAAGCCAAAGAAATGCTGTAATGGCAACTATCTCTGAAGAAGTAACTGATATAAGTATAGAGAACACAGTACACTATAATAAACTAAATATAAGGAGCTTTCAAATTATACTTCTGAATATTCTTTTAAAATGGGAAGTATTCATGCATTGCTTATGTAATTTTTTATTGAAACCTTAAGATTAAAGAAATGAAACTCAGGGGAAAAGAAATGGGAAGTATCTTCTGCTTGCTAATCTAATTTTCATTAAATTTTAGTATACAAAGCATGAAGGAAAAACAACAATCCCCAATTTATGATGGTTCAACTTACATTATTTCAACTTTACTATGAAGCAAAAGTACTATCCATACAGCCATTCTGATTTTCACTTTCAATATAATGCTCAATAAACTATATGAGATGATCGGCATTTAGCATTTTTGTTAGAAGATTTTGTCCAACTACACACTAATGTAAGTATACTGAGCCCATTTAAGATGGACTAGGCCAAGCTATGCTTTTCAGTAGCTTAAGTATATTAATTTTCAACTTTTAATATTTTTGACTCACTACAGGTTTATCAAGACATGATCCCATTGTAAATTGAGGTCTATCTGTAAGAATGTTAGACAAGGCATTGTGTTATTTATTTCCTTTATCTGAAGTTAAATGCTATTAGGATTTGTAAAAACCATTCAAATGTCTAATATACTTAAGGATTTTGACCTACTTGCCAAAAAGAACACATCATGTTTCAAATTACAAGTTCAGAACTCTCTTTTATTCCACAACCAAAGCGGTGCTGTACTGTATTTTTTGGGAGGTGGGAAGGAGTCAACTGTCCATTATAGAAACAGCAAAGATCTGAAAGTACCTAAACTGTGTGAGACAAACAAACAGAAAACAAAATTTAAGAGAGAAAAGGGTACGATGTGTATTTGCCAACACTGATAATTTCTCTTCTAGTAAAGGAGAATCACAGCTCATTCAGTTTTATTTAACGTAAAGGAGATTTTATCATCCCACAATTAAATAAATGCCTTTCAACTGTGTTAAAGAACATCAGGGATTTTTAATGGAGATTCTTTCCATTCTCCTTGCTTACTCATTAGCTAAATTACCTTAAGAAAGTTTTTAAACTGTTATTTAAATCTGCTTTCTCCTTCTGAAAAGCAAGATTGCTTTGAGCACCTATTGTAAAAGATAATGCACGTAGGGATCTAGGAAAATGTCTGTTATATAGAAAATACATATTAAATATTAATTTTTTCTTTCCCTGTTCCCAAGGGCTCCTGGATAAACACAAAATAGCAATACGGTGTGGCTAGACAGTTTGTAACATAAATATTAAAAGAGATATATTTCATTAATATTTCCACCCTTTTACTCATCCTAGAGTCTTAAGATCAGGTTTACTAATTCTATATGTTATTTTTCACTGACTCTAAACTGCTATTACAAAGAACAACAGCTCTTCTTGTCAATACAATCTGAATTAGTACTTAGTCAAATATTTGTTTAAATCAGAAAATCACTAAACATATAAGCCATACACATTTAATAACATAGGTAATAAGTCACAGCTATCTTTAATGCAAAGCTAAAAACTTCTTTAAGTGAGGCCCCTTGCTTTGAGTTCTACATCACCTATTTTTATAAAAGTCACACTCAGGTTTCATCTTTGGTTGAATTAAAAATTGAAGGTTAAAATAATATGAACAGCCAGGTATGGTGGCTCACACCTGTGATCCCACCACGTGAGAGGCTGAGGCAGGACTACCATGAGTTTGTGGCTTTCCTGGGCTACAAAGCGAGTTCAGGACCAGTGTGAGCTACAAAGCAAGACCCTGCCTCAAAAAAAACAACCCCCCCAAACAATAAAAAAATATGAACAAAGAATCTGATATTTTTCACAATCTTTTCTCCAACTAATTCAAGAGCAAATTTTTTTGGGGGGGGTGTATTTTTTTGGTTGTTTCGAGACAGGGTCTCACTTTGTAGTTCAGGTTGGCCCTGAGCTCACTAAGTAGCCCAGGCAAGCCTCAAACACAGCAATCCCCCTGCCTCTGCCTCCCGAGTGCTTGGATTACAAATATGAGCCACCACGCCCAGCACTGTGGTATGTGGTACTGAATGCTGGTGGGCATGAGTCACCACACCCGGTACTGTTGTATGTGGAAGCCGGCAGGGATCAAAGCAAGGACTTTTCCCTTGCCAGGCAGGTGCTAGAACCACTGAGCTAAATCTCCAGCCCTCAAGAGCAAATTTTAATGATTGTTTCTGTTAAGTCTTCACATAAGGATTAACTTAATTTTCACATCTTACTGATTTACATAAGGCTTAAATAAATTACAATAGCAAACACAGTAGACATAAACAGATTTGCGACCGAACACAACCATTTCTTGGTCAAGTGTTCCAGATACACTAGAGTCTTAATGACTTGGAGGTATCTGAGAATATGCCTTGTGAAAGGAACACAGGGCACTGGGAACTGGGATGAGTCAGTGGGTGGAGCTGGCTACAAGAACTTGTACTATATAAACTTCTTCCCTAAATTTTAAAGCTATTGAGTAACCTTACCCATACTTACCTGTGTTTCCCACTCTAGTCATCAAGAGTCCTCCTTTTAATCACATATGCTCTATCCTTCCTTTTGCTTTTACTAAGTTTATCTTATTTATCTGAAAATGCTGGGGGGAAGGGAAATGGAAATTTCACCATTTTCAGACCCAGCACAAAGAGTTTTCATAACTCTCTAGGAGTGGTGATACACACCTTAGTCCCACATCTTAGAAGGCTAAGGCAAAAGGATCATTGGAGCCCAGGAGTTTTGAGACCAGCCAGAGAAACTGAACACTTCTCCCAAGGAAAAAAATAAGGTAGAACATTTTTCATAATTAGCCTAAGTTTCATTACCTCCCTCTCCTATCAGCTTATATTACTTATATTTTTATATCTACATTATTCAATTAATCCCTTTATTATGTTTTGATCCTTTATTATCCCCTTTTTCCTGCTTTAGTTTTCCTATTTGTGCTGGATTATTCCAGCATATACTTATGTTCTGTTTTTTTTTAACATCATCTTTAAAAATATATGAGCTACAAACATGTAGTAATAAAATTAAATTTGTACAGTTTAGGTAAAACTCGTGGAGACATTGGCTTAGGCAGAAACTTCATGAATAAAACCTCTATAGCACAAGAACTAGCAGAAAGAATCAACAAATGGGATCTCATCCTACTGAAAAGCTTCTGCACAGCAAATGAAATCAATGGAACCACTAAAAGACAACCAACAACATGGGAAAAAGTCTTTGCTAGCTGTTTGTCAGACAAAGGGCTATTATCTACAATATACAAGGAACTTAAACAAATCAGTCCCCCCAAGTTTAAAGACCCAATTCAAAAATGGGCATCTGAAATGAACAGACACTTCTCAGAGGCAGAAGTCAAAGCAGCCAGGAAGAATACGAAGAGATGTTCAACATCACTGGTCATTCGAGAGATGCAAATGAAAACAACACTGAGATTCCATCTTACTCCACAAAGAATGGTCACTATTACAAAATCAACCAACAATTAATGCTGGCGAACCTGTGGAGAGAAAGGAACCCTTCTCCACTGCTGGTGGGATTGTAGACTTGTGCAACCATTGTGGAGATCTGTGTGGAGATTCCTCAGAAAACTAGGACTAGAGGTCCCATTCGACCCTGCTATCCCCCTGCTAGGGATATACCCATAGGAACTTTAAAAATCACAGTGGAAAGACAGATGTACACCTTTGTTCACAGCAGCTCAGTTTGTGATAGCCCAATCTTGGAAACAACCCAAATGCCCATCAACTGGAGAGTGGATAAAGAAGGTGTGGTTTTTAATGGAGTATTACTCTGCCATGAAGAATGGCAAGATTCACTGATTTATGTGCAAATAGATACACCTGGAGGACACACTAATAAGTCAAATAAATAGATTACAGATATGCAAATACCAGATCTTTTCTTTGATATGAGCACCTGTAGATGCAAAGGACCTCTAGAATGTACAACAGTTTTTATAGAATGAGAAATATCCAAAAGGAATTTGGTGTGGGAACATAATGAGGGGAAGGAATAAATATGATTCAGAAAAAAATAAAAGAGTATGTATATAGGGGTTGGGGAAGGGATGGGTGGGTAGGGATGTGGGTAAAAATGAGAATTGACCTGTGTCACATATTGGTACAAATTCCCCAATGTTGTATGTGATTGTGAGCTGTATATATAATGTACCAATAAAGAATTCAATTTAAAAATAAATAAACAGATTTTTAAAAATACCTAAAGAGCCAGGGGCGTAATACAATGATGCCATCCCTGCCTGCCTAGTGCAAAGCCCTAGGTTTGATTCCCGGTACCGAGAAAAAAATACAAAAACCTACCAGCTCAAGTATTACTATTTTTCCCCACTCCCATTTACAGACATACATGAAACAGCTGCCTAGTTTGTTCCATATCTTCTAATCCAATGATTTTTTTGTCCTTTTACTTAACCCCTCAGTGTCATTTGATAGATTAAGGCTTCCTCCTTCTAGAAACTTCCTCTTTAGCCTCCTAAGACATCATGTTCCTAATTTTTGTTCTACCCACTAGCTGGCAATCTCAATTCCCCTTCTCTAAAGCAATGTCAACTTTTTCAAGGATCTATCCAATTTTTCTTTCCCCTTTAGTAAGACGTTTGCAAAAGGGAAAGAACTTAATTCTGAAGGTTTAGAAACTTCCAGCCATAGTGGGGGAAAGGGTAGTTATAGTATTTAGTGAGGAAGGATCAGAGACACTAGGTTTCCTGTAATACAAAAGTCCCTGAAAAGAAGATTTATCCCATGTCATCACTTTCAAATATCCCTCAGTCATGTGAGTAAGCAATCTAACAAGGACCTAATTTTTATAGGTCAAAGAAGTATAATAGGGTTGCAATATATACAATTGTCAAGAACCACAGTCATGATGTAAATGAAGAGATAACTTTATCCCACGAGTTGACTGTTTTAGAAAATCAGACTACCAGAAGCGGTGATGACCTACCTCAGATGCCAAAACTATACAACTGTCTCACTCTACAGAAATCGGTCCTTTTTGTGTGATTTTTACAGATAGGTGAGCCACTCCCTAACCCGGTTCCAGGTGGTGGGGACTAGACTATGAAACTCTCTTAAGGATGGTAGTGCTACCGTACCTCAGGAACAGGGAAGTATACTGCATGCTCCCTGGCTATGGGAGGAATGTAGATAACCTAGCACTCCTTTGGAAAAACAGCATCTGCTAAGGATCGTTATCAATATATAGGCATTTAGGTGTATAGAAAATCTGGTTCCTCATTAACTTAATCCTCATCCACCCACTGTCTATAGTTGCTGTACCATGAAGAGGGCTACACCTCCCCACTGTGTTTTTCACTGGCCAATAAAAGTTTGCCAACCACAGAGTTTTATTCTAGTCTGTCCACTAAAGGTATTTATATCTTGAGAATTATCCTCCACTTTATATCTTGAAAATTGTCTCTGTCTCTTTCTTTTATTCCTTGTCGACTTTCAAAAGGTAGCTGAGGGCCTGATCAGCCCTTGGAACCCAGGCTTTGTTTTCTCTTATGCCGTTATCTAGATTATATCTTTTGCTTAAGATGTCCTATAAAAAAGTTGCTGAGCTTCACAGGGTTGAGAAATACTGACCTCACATTCAACTTAAACTTCTCATTTTAACACCACAGTCACAAATCTAGTTGCCTCCCTGACCATTCCAAATAAAGACATTTCAACAGTAGGTCTAAACAGAAATTGACTCTTCCAATCTCTACCATCCCTGTGGAGTCTCAGAAAATTACCCCACCAATTCCAGAAAGCCAGGAATTATTCTGCAGTCATCCTTCCCTGATCTCTAACTCCAATCTACCAACACATTTTTTACTCTCAAAATATATCTGGAATTCATCCAGTGCTGTCCACTACCAAACGTCACCTCAGTCTAACCTGTCATTTGAACAGAACATCTTAACTAGGAGGCTGTTTCCACTTCAATACATTCTCTCTACACAGCAATAAAAGTGCTATTCTCCAAGGAATTTAGAATAAAATTCCAATTCCTAACCATGACACATGGTCTTACACATCCAGCTAGTTGACTAATTTGCCAAACTGATCTCACACCATGCACCCTTTCACCATTAAATGGCAGGCATAAATCTCCCTTCACTTCCCAAACACACCAGTCTCCTCAGGGTTTTCCCTCTTTTAGTCGCTGGCTCTCCAGCCTCCCTTCTGCTCCCTTGCTCTATCAGTACCACGACCACAAGCAAATATACTCCCAAAGCACCCAGCTCCTTATGCAACAGGTCTTTGCTTGATTGAGGCTCAACCTTATTATTTACCTTAAATTAGGGTTAACTATTATTCTTTTCCTATTGTTTTCTTTCTTGGAAGCCATCACAGCTTGTAATTGGTGCCAGGCAAACAGCAGACACTCAGTAACTATTGAAAGAAGGAATGAATGAGTCACCCCTTCAACCTTCCTCCACCTGCAAAATCCACTTGGTTTTAATGCCTGTTTTAACCTAACAAATATTCCTCAAATATTTTCTAATCTATTCCCATTCCCACGAATGCCTGGATAATTTTCCCACCTTCCTAACTACTCTCCCCTGCCACACTTCTCATCAGTCCAGGGCATTAAGAACATAATCTCTCAGGTCATCCTATAAAGAAACAATCTTAATAAGTAATAAATAATTTTATTTAGTTTCTGCTGGAAAAGCTTCTCTGGTTTACTTCTGCTTATAAAAAACATAGAAAAGGAGATCTGACTCCAACATACTTCACCAGCCTCATGCCACAAGACTGTATTACCCACATACCTTTTATTCCAGTCATGTCTAAAACTAGGACGGCTCTAGGAACATACCACATATTGTATTCTATGTCTCTGCACCTGATATTCCCTTTGCCTGGTAAAATTTTGGGTGTTCCTCAAACCACAGTTCAAATGATATTTCTCGAGGAAGTCTTTCTAAACCTTAAGAGACAGAATAAAGTTTCTGGATTTCCATGTAACACTCATCATTTTTCAAGGAGAGGCAATATTAGCATAATTGTTACCACAGTGGATTGCCAAACCATGTAGATTTACAAACTAAGTAACCTTAGGCAAATTAGTACCAACCCTAGGCTTGAGTTATCTCATCTATAATATAGTATAACAATACAACACCAGAACTCTTGTGAGGACTAAAGATTAGTAAGTACTTAGCAGACATTGCAATAATAAATAAAATTCAATACATGTTAGGTAATAGTTTTTAATTAAAGCTGTGTGGGTCAATTTCTGAGGTACACTATAATAAATACCTGCTTTCGTCATCTGTGTATCCCTATTACCTAACATCTACCTCAAGAGCACACAGAATTTCCCTGCAAATAAGGGGATTAAGAATTACCATGGTGGGGGCCGGAGGGTTAGCTCAGTGGTTCCGGCGCCTGCCTCACAAGCGCAAGGTCCTGAGTTCGATCCCCGGTGACCACATATAATGCTGGGCATGGAGACACGCCCACCAACAATCAACGCCTCATACCACAAGGCCGGACGTGGTGGCTCACACCTGTAATCCCAGCACTCGGGAGGCAGAGACAGGAGGATTGCTGAGTTCGCTGTGGCTTGCCTGGGCACCATAGTAAACTCAGGGCCAGCCTGAAATACAAAGTGAGACCCTGTCTCAAAAAGCAAAAAAAAAAAAAAAAAAAAAAAAC
>PVIC010022335.1:0-27748 GCA_004025085.1 Thryonomys swinderianus | reverse complement strand
CTCAGCAATCCTCTTGTCCCTGCCTCCCGAGTGCTGGGATTACAGGCGTGAGCCACCACGTCCAGCATTGTAGTATGCGGTGTTGATTGTTGGTGGGCTTGTCTCCACGCCCAGCATTATATGTGGTTACCGGGGATCGAACTCAGAACCTTGCACTTGCGAGGCAGGCGCCGGAACCACTGAGCTAACCCTCCGGCCCAGCAAAACCAGTCTTAATGTCTGTTCCTGCAGGGCATTAGTTTCCTGACAGTGGCTAGGACTGGAGGCTTTTAAAGGAGCTGCTCAGGAGATTGATACAGTCTCCGGAGCCGGTCCACAAGGTCTGCAGTGAGGCCTATGTGTCCCAGCCTCTGGCAGCCCTGTGGGGCTAAAGTACAGTCACACTTCTGGTTTATTGGCCAAGGACCTACTTCTTCCTGCTGAGCTGTTGGTTCTGGCATCTGAGCACCTGGTGCAACTTCAAGTTTCTTACACTGACCCAGGTCAGATTTGCAGCCATGACTCTCCTGGTACGAGCTGCTGAAGTCCTGTCTATACACTGGCTGGAGCTGCGTCTTATCTTGCCTAACCCTGAAGCTTCTCCTCATAGCCTCTTGAGTCTTTTTTCAGCCAAGACTCTGAAGGGTATGAGTTTTTCACAACATATACGTGTGAGTACTATGCCTGGGAAGGTGGGCCTGCCACTTCCCGTGTTAGTGTTTGGTTTGTTCCTTGTCTGTAATCAGGAGGTGAAGGTGTGGGAACTGCACACAGAGTAGTACAGAGTGTTTTCCCCTTGAACCTGTGCTCGTGTGCTGTGGCTGAGAGGAGGTGGGGCAGCCACTGGCTGGGAGGACAGAGAACTGGCCAGCTCTGCTGCGGTGGAGCCCTGCCCGCCTGTGCCTCACCTCCTAGCACCTGGAGCCGGGGAGTGTTTGACCCCAGGCCAGTGACAGCTGTGTGTGGTTCCTGGCCTTCCTGTGTGCCAGGTGAGAAAGGTGTTAAAGCAGACTCTGTTGCCTCTGGCCACTTGCCAGCTGTGCTCCACCTGTTCTTTGGCACGAGAGCTACTATGTCCATGGCATGCTGTCATCATCAGCGTGGACTCCAGCATTGGGGCAGGCGAGAGCAGCCCATTTACACTAGCATAAGCAGAACAAGTGCCTCACATTACAAAACTAAAAACTGTAGAAACAGATTTGATGTGAGGCAGGGCCAGAGCTGGGTATTTCAACAGTTTGGTCAGGCCTGTGTCTGTTTCCAAGCTGTGCTCTTTGCTGGTGACTTCTTTGTTCTTGACCAGCTTCTCCCGTGTGTGGAAACGGTGGTGCCAGCCTCTGTCAGCACTGCTGCGTTGAGCTTAGCTGTAGCCATAGCAAGAGAAAGTGACTTTTCTGATTCTACAAATGGCCAAAGACTGATGCTTGTTAGCCAGATCTGGGTCACACAGCCCATGAACTGAGAGTGGAAAGGAAAGTGTTCTTGCAAAGAAAACGAGGATGTGGAGTAGAGTGCTTGCCCAGCATGCATGAGGCCTCAGGTTCAGTCCCCAGCAAAAGAAGTGAAGAGAAAAGAAGTTGCTAGTTCTAGGAGAAGGTGGAGCACTGCTCCCCTGTGGGAGCTCAGAGATACTGACCAGCCCATGAGCTGGTCACCATGGCCCACTGAAGGGACTGCTAGTGTGGTGGCTCTAGCTAGAGGCTCAGAATGAGTCACGCTGCAGAGGGGTGGAAGTGAGTGCCCAGTAGGGTCCTGTAGGCTGTAGAGGAACACTCAGGAACTATGCAGGGGCTTGCTAGTCAGGAGTGGCAAATCAGTACTGTATGTGGAGAGCCAGGGGAGTGGGCAGCGCAAGGCAGGAAGACCAGTGACTGGCGGAAAGATGGTGGTGGCCGTTACCCAAGTATTTGGAGAGATATAAAGAGACTTGAAAGATACAGCATTGACAGGAGTCAGTAACTTGCTGAATGTGGCAGTTCTGGCTGTGAGTTTGAGACCTGTGCCCAGAGGACAGAAGTTAAAGTTAGTAGTCTTTCCAGTTGTTTGCAGCTCTGATTCTGTAACCTGGGACTGTGTGAGATGTTCCTGACCTGGTACCACGGGTCCTCTGCATGCCTGGGCTCCCCAGCAAGGGTCTGGGAGACCTATGCTCTCAGTGGTCCCTTAGGTCACTTAGCCTTGCTGCTGCCTTCTCCAGCCCAGTGCGTAAGGATGCTCATGTAGGACACACCCGAGCCTCTGTTCCCCCGCTGCATGACCGGTCCGCATGCCTGCATGCCTGCACCTGGCTGGGTCTGATCAGCCGCCCCCTTTGCGTGCTCTGTGTGTCCATACCGAGCTTGCAACTTCATGGGGTAGTTTCAAGTTGCACCTTGGACTGAGAAGCTCAGAGCCGCTTCTGGTCAGGGGAGTCCAAGGATGGAGGTTGTGGCCAGGCACAGCCAGCCTTCCCCTTGAGACCCTTGTTCACTGGCATAGAAAGCCGTCTGTTCGGCACCCTCATCATGTTACTGCCATCATCATGCCCATCCTGCCCGCGGACCACATGGCTGGCCCGCCTCAGCCCTTGCCCTCGCCCAGCCACCTAAGAGGCAGCCTCTACTCCTGGTCCCAGCTCGTACCTGGAGCACGGCTGAGGTCCAGCAGGCGGTCGTGCTGCTTCCTCTTTTCTTCCTTTGGGCTGTGGCTCTGTCACTCCCAGCCTGACCTGCTGCCTGCTCCAGCCATGCCGGTGGGCCCTGACCCTTGATTCCCCAGCCAGCCCCTCTGGAGACATCCGGGGAGTTAGGTGAGGGGTGAGCAAGGGCAGTCACTGGAGTGCAGCTTGGGTTGTAGTCCTGACCAGGCGTGGATCTTGCTTGAAGTCCCTGCATATCTATGGACAGATGGGACTTTCTGGGGCCTCATTTTCCTGGGCTATAAAATAGGAGCTTGGTGGCGAGAGCTGAATGCAAGGGCTACTTCCAGCCCAAAATGGGGTGGGAAGTGGTGAGCCAGGGACTAGGGATGCCACCTGTCCTATTTCCAAGCGTGGGCTGACTGAGGGGCTTCTTGGATGAGGGGCCCCTGCCCTTCCGTCCACCCTTGTGCCCTGCCTGGCCTGTGAGTGCCTCTCTCCCTCCTTCCACAGTGCGCCGTGTGGCTCCTCGTTTCTCCATCCCTCCCACAAGCCAGGAGGTGATGCCAGGTGGCAGTGTGAATCTGACGTGTGTCGCAGTGGGTGCACCCATGCCCTACGTGAAATGGATGATGGGAGCTGAGGAGCTCACCAAGGAGGATGAGATGCCCGTCGGCCGTAACGTATTGGAGCTCAGCAATGTCGTGCGCTCTGCCAACTACACTTGTGTGGCCATCTCCTCACTGGGCATGATCGAGGCCACAGCCCAGGTCACAGTGAAAGGTGAGTGAGACAGGTATTGCCGCTGCTAGTGCCCCACCCTGTCACGGGACCCTCGGAGGTCCTAGTGCCTGTGACAGGGGTGCGTAAACTGGTCACTCTGGGTACAAGTGGAGCTGAGGGGTCAGTATGTCTCCTGGTCCTCTGGGCCCTGCAAGGAAACAGCGCTTTCTGCATAGCCTTGGTGAGAATGGCTAGCAGGTATTGTGCTCATGGATGGCCCACATCATGATAGTGTAGCCACAGTTTATCTTGCTTTATTTTCATGTTATTCTGGGGGATAGGTGGTCTTACCATCCCTGTTTTATAAATGAGAGAATCAGGGCTCAGAGAGTCTATGTTATTAGCCCAGGATCACAGAGAAGTAAATGACAGCAGGAACTTGAATCCTAGTCCACCGCTCGATAGGATAGACCTTTGGATTGAGTAACCTCCCAATAAGAATGTGATGAACTAGGCACAGTCCTGCACACCGCACCCATAATATCAACACTCTGGAGGCTGAGGCAGGAGGAGCACAAGTTTAAGCCCAGCCTGGGCAGTTTAGCAACACTGGGTCTCAAAATGAAAAAGGACTAGGAAATGTAGCCCAGTGTGAAGATCCTGGCTTCCATCTACAGTACCATATTTTTTTTGTTTCTGTTTTTAAGAAGAATGTAGCCAGGGGGCAAGTGGTTTTCTTTCTGTTTAGAGCCCTGGTAAGAGGTGCATGCATAGAGTGTATATGTAACATACATGTAAAAGACTCCTGGTCTCCTTGCTTCCATTCTTGTCAGCCTCTGTCCCGTCCTTTATTCTGCACGTGTGAATATTTTGTTTTGTAATACTGGGGGTTGAACCCAGGGAGCACTGAGCTATGTTCTTAGCCCTTTTCAGTGTTTTGAGGCAGGATCTCACTAAGTTGTCCAAGCTGACCTCAAATTTGTGGTCTTCTGCCTCAGCCTTTTTCATAGCCTGGATTATGGGCATACAGCACCATGCCCGGATTTTGAGTAGTCGTTTATTTGTTTATTATTTTTTGTGTGTTTTAAGACCAGGTCTCACTATGTAGTTCAGGATGGCCTTGAACTCATTAAGTAGCTCAGGTAGATCTCAAACTCACAGTAATCTTCTTGCCTCGGGCTCCTGAGTGCTGGGATTACAGCCATGTGCTACCATACCTGGTTTGAGTGGTCTGGGCATCGTGCACACACCTGTAATCCCAGTGCATGGGAGGCTTAGGAGGACCATGAGCTTGAGTCAAGCCTGCACAGGTCATCGTGTCTGGAGCATTCAGGCTGTAGGTGATGCCAACCTGCCATCACTTTGAGGAAGGGTCTCACTATGTAGTTTAAGGTGGCCTTTGACTCACTGTGTAGTCCCAGCTGGCCTTGAACTTGCAGTGATTCTCCCAAATGCTGGGATTACAGTTATGTGCCACCTTACCCAGCCAGTTGTAGAGGATAGAACCTAGAACACTACATATGCTTGGCAGACACTTTACCACTGAGCTACACCCTCCAGCCCCATTCCCTGTTTTAGAGTCTTATCTCTTTAATTTTTTGTCATTCTCACTAGATAGTTCATTCTGGCCATGAATTCATTGTTTAGCCCAGGCTACCTCAAACTTGCGGCAATCCTCCTGCCTCAGCCTCCTGGGTGCTGAGTTTACAGGTGTGTACCACCACACTCAGCTACTTCCTTTTAGCAGAGTGAGAGCCAGGTATGTAGCTCAGCAGTGCAGTATCTGCCTGACAAGCCTGAGTCTCAGAGTTCAATTCCTGGTACTAAAAAAAAAAATTTTTTTTTTAAATGGCCAGGATGTAGTTCAGTTGTGCCTCGCTTGCCGCCTAGCAAGTGCAAAGTCCTGAGTTCAATCTCTAGTACTACAAAACAAACAAACAAACAAACAAACAAACAAAGACGGTGAGAGACAGAGCTTTCACTAGTCCCTTTGCTCTTAAGATAGAGCTGAGATCCTCACTGTGGTCCCTAGGACTGCTGGCCATCTCTTGAGGCTATGTGGGCACGCATGCTCTCAGCCTCCTCTGCTCCCTGCCAGCACTTCTCCTGCTGGCTCCATCTTCCCAGGCCTTAGCCTTGTAAGGCTTTTCTTCCCTATAACCCCACCCAAGAAGCCTCCATGGATTTCTCTGGACCTCAGACCCTTCTGCTGTCTTCCATGATCATTAGCAGCTCATTCATTGCCTCTCACTGGAGTATGAGCTCCACGAGAGCAGAGGTGTAACCAAGTGGTGTTGTAGCCCCAGTGCAGTCAGTGCATGGCATTTACTGGACACTCAGTAGTTACTACCTGGGTGTGGGCCTCAGGACTTCTTCATCTCCAGTTTAAGCGAAGGCGTGGGAAGGCCCATTGCTGTCTCTGAACTCCAGACCTAGTGCCCTAGGAAAATCTTTCCCTTCTCACCCACTACCCATACTTGCTGCAAGACGGGCAACATTGAGCTTTAGGAACAAGATCCTGCTACCTGGGTTACGTCTGTGGGATCTTGAAGGCCACATCCCCTCTGGGTACCCTCAGAAGTCAACATCAGCTTTTCAGGCCATTCTTCACAATGGGCTGTGGCTATCAACTATGCTCTGGTGGCCACACCAGATTTCTCTTGCTGAGATTGGTCTCTGGGGTCATGACCTTGTACAGCCCTGAACTTTCCATTTTGTCCACAGCTCTCCCAAAGCCACCGATTGATCTTATAGTGACAGAGACGACTGCTACCAGCGTCACCCTGACCTGGGACTCTGGGAATTCAGAGCCTGTGTCCTACTATGGCATCCAGTACCGTGCAGCTGGCACAGAGGGCCCCTTCCAGGAGGTGGATGGTGTGGCCACCACCCGCTACAGCATTGGTGGCCTCAGCCCTTTCTCGGAATATGTCTTCCGGGTGCTAGCAGTGAACAGCATTGGGCGCGGGCCACCCAGTGAGGCAGTGCGGGCACGCACAGGAGAGCAGGCACCCTCCAGCCCTCCACGCCGTGTGCAGGCACGCATGCTGAGTGCTAGCACCATGCTGGTGCAGTGGGAGCCTCCCGAGGAGCCCAATGGCATGGTGCGGGGATACCGTGTCTACTACACCCCAGACTCCCGTCGCCCTCTGAGTGCCTGGCACAAGCACAACACTGATGCAGGACTCCTCACCACTGTGAGCAGCCTACTGCCCGGGATCACCTACAGCCTGCGAGTGCTTGCCTTCACTGCCGTGGGTGATGGCCCGCCCAGCCCCACCATCCAAGTCAAGACGCAGCAGGGAGGTAGGTGGGACCATCTGCCAGGGACAACCAGTGGCAGTTCGTGGGCCAAGAGCTTGGGAGCTCAGGGAGGACGAGGGCACTGTATTCAGTAGCTGCGTGGTTACAGTACGTACAGGTGAGGGTAGGAGAGTGGCTGTGGGTGTGCTGCTGCTTCAGTGTCTGGTGTGGGTGTTGCAGTTCCTGCACAGCCTGCGGACTTCCAGGCTGAGGCTGAGTCAGACACGAGGATCCAGCTCTCCTGGCTGCTGCCGCCACAGGAGCGGATCATCAAGTATGAGCTGGTATACTGGGCAGCAGAGGATGAAGGCCAGCAGGTGAGCTGTGGGCTAGACTGGGCTGGGGAACGATGGAGCGTATCTTCCCAGTCCCAGAGGGTCTGTGCGGGGATCCCCGGGGCAAACCATTATAGGTCTGGGGCTCACGTGGGCACAGCCTGTAGGGTTTCTCCCTGGAGTTTGGTGGCTCATGTTCTGTAGTCTTGCCCCCGCCCCCAGTGCTTGGACTGAGTCCTCGGCTTTGTGTGGCTTGCTCAACATCGGTGCAGCCCCGAAGTTCTCCTTGAGCCTTGTATAGCTTCCGCTTAGTAGCTCCCATGACCTGGAGCCACAGTGGGCCCTTGGGGCAGGCTGCAGCCCATGTGGGAAACAGCCTGTAAGTGGCCCTTGAGGTCTGAGTGCTCAGTGAGTAATCTCTGCTCTTCCAGCACAAGGTGACCTTTGACCCCACCTCCTCCTACGCCGTGGAGGATCTGAAGCCTGACACACTGTACCGCTTCCAGCTGGCTGCCCGCTCTGACGTGGGAGTGGGTGTCTTCACCCCCACCATAGAGGCCCGCACGGCACAGTCTAGTAAGTTTCACTTGTGGCCACTCCTTGTCACCCTTGGGTTGGGACATGAACCCTTCCCCTTCAGCTAGGCGGGTGGTCAGGTCTGTTGGGTCCCACATTGGCCTGTGGTCTGGACCCCCGAAAAGGACAGGTAAGTGCCCCGTAGTCAATGTCCAAGCAGCAGCTGCACTCCCGCCCTGCCCAGCCTCTGTCCCTTCCTTTCCCTTCCCTGCCCTCTGCCCAGGTAAGTTGTGTCTGTGGCTCATCTCTGTCCTCCATCCCCTTCCCCTGGGTCCTGTGGTGACCATGGGCCTGCCATGTTCCAGACCTGCTTTGGCGGCTGTCTTCCTTCCCCAGAGCCCTACATCTCATCTCCCTCATCATCCACATCCCCTTCTTATAGCACCACGAGAACTACACGTGAGCTGCACTCGGGGACAGGACTGACAGAGTGTAACTGTGCTGGAGCGAGCCCCTTCCCCGCGTGGGTGACCACTGGGTGATGTTGGACGCTCCTGTATCTATGCGTGTGAGATCTGCGGCTATGTGAGGCACCTCCCGAGAGCATGTGTGACTGTTCTGACTACTGATGTGGCTGTCTGTTTCTGCTGTTGACTGTGCTGACAGTGTCTGTGTATGATTGTGTGATGCTGGGTGACCTATTTGTGATCACACAACCACGTGGGCCACTGTCAGGAAGCTGTTTGATAATGTGGCCATGGGTATGTTTGTCGCTGGGTGACCCCAGGTGATAAGCTAACACGGCAGTGTCCGAGAAGACATAGGATGTGGGACTGTTTGCCTGGACTGGTGATGTCCAGAGACTGCCTATGACTTGGTTGTGCATGGGTTCATTCTAGAAGCAGCTGCCATGCTGCTTCTAGATGAGATGATGTGGCTGCTGCCCACCAGCACCCTACAGTCATGAGCCAGACAGGGTACACTTGGGATTACCTAGATGAGCTTCTCTTTGGAGCAGGGTGGTGACCAGTGAGCTGCCTCTGGTGAGAGAGGTCTGAGAGAGCTGCCTTGGGATTGACATTTCACTGAGGACCAAAGCAAGGGTGGGAGTCAGCTAGCTAAGGAGCAAGACACTGAGGCACAGAGACCTCAGGCGGGAAGTCTTCAGGCCCAGAGGCTGGGCTGCCAAGCAGCAGGCCAGCATGGCCGGAACAGCCCTGACAGGCTAAAGGCTGATCTGTGAGAATGAACAGGCAGCCTCAGAGGAAGCAGGAGACTGCTAGGGAGCAGTCTAGGCCAAGAACAGTGGCTCAGATGAGGCAGTGGGTGGTTTGGGACTTGGGAATGGAGTGGGAAGCAGGTGATGAAAAAGGTAGCAGAGGCGCATCTTGTTTTGGTACGTAAGGCCCAGTGACGATTGCCCCCCTCAGGACAGGAAATGAGTGGCAGGTTCAAGATGCCACGTGTGGGTTGGAGGAAGATCTTAGAAGACTGGAGATGGGAGGACATTGAGGAGAAGGGAGAGTATCTTAGAGAGTGGAAGGGGGGCGTAGCAGAGGTGGTGTGGGTGGGAACAGAGGGGTGCAGACCTTCCTATAGCCCTAGTAGTGTGGAGGAGTGGACCTGGGCGGGAGCTGTGGCAGGGTGGACTATGCAGGAGGTGGGAAAGTAGCATAGCAAGCTCAGGGTCTGCCACGCTCAGCGGTGAGCACCACGACTGCATTAGGCATGGTTTGGATACTGCTGGTGGGGTTGTCTCTTAAGGTGAGACTGAGTGTGTCCCTTGTCAAGCAGCAGAGTGAAATTGGTGGCAAGCGGACACCAGCAGGCAGCCTAGAGACCCCAAGGAGGGATTTCAGAGAGAACCTTTTACTATCCTTCCCAGCGCCTCCTTGGTGCTGGCTGGCCAGGGAGGGAAGATGAGGACATGAGAGCTGGGACGTTGGTGAGAGTGCTGTGCTGGTAGACTTTGAACTGAGGGTGAGTATTAGGGACAGTGAGGTCCAGAGTTGGTGGTTGATTGTCCCAGAGGCTGAAAAGGAGGAGCTCTGGGTCCCTGGGGTAGCTAAGCTAAGAGGTAGGGGTAGCATCATTCCTGCATTGGTATTCTATGGCATGATCACAGCCCTCAGGCAGGGAAAAGCTCTGGAGATGAGGAGCCTGAGGCCTGTGAGTCTAGTGCGTGCTGAAGTCACCTAGGCAGCGGGGGTGGCAGAACTTGAAGGAAGAGAAAGCTGTGCTGTGGAGTCCAGCTGTGGAGACTGGGCATGCCACTGGGCACAGAGAGCACACGTCTGCCTCAGGACCCCAAAGGGTCTGTGTCCTCCATTGGGTACATTCTTTCTAAACCTTAGCGGCCACAGGCCATGTTTGTGTCTAGTCCTGGTGTCCGGGGCTGCCCATAGCTCAGGCAGAGGACCCTGTCCAGGCAGGTGCAAGTCCAGGCAGCCCTCCAGCACAGAGGCCTTTGGGTCACTTGTCCTCAGAACATTTTGAGAAACGCTGTTAGGCACACCGTGTGTGTGTGTCTGTGTGTGTGTCTGTGTGTGTGTGTCTGTGTGTGAGAAAGAAAGCACACCTGCAGTGCATAGGGAACAAGGCGACTATAGGGACTCTGGTGGCTCTTCCAGCACTTGGGGTTTTTGCCTGGGTGAGTCTCCAGTCCACTGTGACTTGGGTGCCATGCCTGTGACCCCCACCCTCCATCTGCCTGCTTCCCCCCATTTGTCTTCCCCAGCCCCCTCCGCCCCTCCCCAGAAGGTGGCATGTGTGAGCATGGGCTCCACCACGGTCCGGGTAAGTTGGGTCCCGCCGCCGGCCGCCAGCCGCAACGGCGTTATCACCCAATACTCCGTGGCCTATGAGGCAGTGGACGGCGAGGACCGCAGGCGGCATGTGGTGGATGGCATCAGCCGCGAGCATTCCAGCTGGGACCTGGTGGGCCTGGAGAAGTGGACCGAGTACCGGGTGTGGGTGCGGGCACACACAGATGTGGGGCCCGGCCCTGAGAGCAGCCCGGTGCTGGTGCGCACCGACGAGGACGGTAGGCAGCCGACGGCGTGAGGTGGGGCACGGGTGGGGAGCAGCTGCCCTGGGCACTATCCGTCAAGCGCCAGGGCCTTTCCTCCATTAGCCCAGGCAGAGTCATCATCTGGAACAGGCTTAATAGCCCAAACTGGAGAGATGTAGCTAATGGGACATGACCCATGCAGAAGTCCCAGCCTTTTGGCTGTGTCCAGGGTAGCTAAAGCCTTAAAAAGCAAGTGTCCCCATGTAAGACTTGGGAGGTCAAAACTAGGAAGACTGGTGTGCAAAAGATTCTCAAGTCTTTGCTGTGGTAGACATTGGCATGTAGGGTGGGAAAGAGTTGGCATAAGGCTTATACCCACTTAGTCCTCCAGATCTATCCTCCTCGCCAAGAAAGGAGTTGGCAGGGCTGCTCCTGGGCTCTTCTCTGTGGCTGGCAGGCAGCAGGTTCCTCACTTGGCCACAGGGCCCTTCCTGGGGGAGTGGGGTATGGTATGCAAGCCTTGGAGTTTGCTATGCCAACCTGCACCGGTATCAATACCAGCAGACCTGACTTCCTTCTCTACCGGCCCCCAGTGCCCAGCGGGCCACCTCGGAAGGTGGAGGTGGAACCACTGAACTCCACTGCTGTACATGTCTCCTGGAAGCTGCCTATCCCCAGCAAGCAACACGGTCAGATCCGCGGCTACCAGGTCACCTATGTTCGGTTAGAGAACGGTGAACCCCGAGGCCCACCCATCATCCAGGACGTCATGCTGGCCGAGGCCCAGGTGTGCTACTGCATGGTGGTGGGTGGAAGGGTGTGCAGACAGCAGTGTGGACTGCTTCTTCGCCAGCCTTATCTGCCCAGTAGCAGACCATCCCACTGGGAGTCTCAGCTCTGTCCCCTGCACGTACAGTGAGAGGTTCTGTCTTTACAGACCCCAGGCTCCGTGCCATGCTCTCCAGGCTCCAAGCTTCATGGTTTGTAGGAAGTGTATTCACTGGAGACTGGGCTGGGCCTTTTCAATGTGCTTTTCTCCAGGGTACCGGTATGCTACACAGTGGCTCCTGCCACTGCCAGGAGCAGACAGGGACTGTGTGTTTTCATCCTCTTCAGCCATAGGCCTGCAGCCTGGTGTTAAGCTCTGCGAACAATCAAGCTGATGTTCTGCTCATGACTCACTTCCCAGGATGGCCCACTCCTGGTCTTTATCTCGCCAGCCTCATGTTTCCACTGTGAACTTCTATCTTCCTAGGGGTAATGGGTCAGCCAATGAGCCTGGTACGAGGTCCCTGGGCTGTCTGATCACTGACTAGTTCTCAGATAAGCACTGAAGAGGTTATAGAGTAGCCAGAATTGTGCAGCAAATAGGGGACTGAACCCAAGTTTCCAGATCTTAGGAAAGGGCTACATTTGGTCTTGTGAACCTCCTTCCAAAATACTCTGCTCAAGAGTCAGAGTGCCCGATGTGGTCTGCTCTGTGATCGTCTCAGCGGAATCAGAGCCTGGGGGGCTTCAGTGGCCAGGATGAGCCGGTCCCAGGGGAAGGAGCCTGGGTTCCCTCGCTGTCTAGGATAGAAAACAGAGGTACAAGCATGGACCTACCCCATTGTTAAGAGACAAGGGCACCACATACACAGGAGCCTTTAAGCTTCTTGCTGGGCTCAGACTCCTGAAACTCCTTTTGCCCAGAGAGTGCCCAGTGCTGAGGAATCAGGAATGGAGGCTGAGGGCGTGTGCACCCGCCTGCATTCCTGGGGCAGGTTGAGGGCTCCTCATGGAGCCTTGCCAGACACACCCACCTAGAAACATCCCCGGAATGGCTCCTTGGTCCCTCCCATCCTGAGACCCGTGCCACAGCTGCAGCCAGCGGGGCTCCAGGGCAGCCACTTGGGTGCCCCCTTCTGGCCCTGAGCTGTCTGGGAGGGAGCTGGACCAGAGGGTCACGCATACTGTCTCCGGCCCCACGTCCTTGGCAGGGAGTACGCTGAAGCCAGGGCTGGCCCTTGTGGCCCTGGGGACTGGGTCATTCTGCTCCAAGTCAGTAGGAGAACAGATGGGGCCCAGTCACCAGCCTGGCCACAGGGCCCAGTTGTCCCGTGTTTCGCTATCAAGGACACCACAGCCTATCCTGCACCCATTAGCACCATCTGCTCAGCACAGGGCCCCTGGCAGTTCAGGAGAAGCCATGTGATAATAGGCCCCCTTGGCCCCCACTGCAGACCTGTCTCTTCTCATGCTGCCTCACTGTCAGACTTGTCACTCTTTCTTTTTTGAAAAAAACTTTTATTTTCTTGTGCACTAAGGACCAAACCTAGCATCCTGCAATGCCAGGCAATTGTTTTGCCACTAAGGTACATCCCCAGCTCCAGGCTTGTCACTGTTTGTTATGGAGTCTTGACTCCTCTCTGTCTCCTTTTGTTCCTTCTTCCTGGTCTGTCTGTCTCTGTCTCCTCACTGTTCTAGTTTTCTCTAGCTCAGCCTTCCTTTCCTCTTGCCTTTCTCCTTCCCTCCTACTCCTGCCACTCATCCAACTCCTTCCTTGCCTCCCTCTCCATTTTGTTCCATTGTCTTTGTCTTTCTCCTTCTCTGCTTTAACATAGGTGGTACCATGAAAGCAGCCCATGCCCAGGCCTGGTCTGTACTTCCCAATCGCCCTCATAAGCAAGGAAACTCAACCAGAGCTGGGCCCAGCTGTACCCTGTAGTGTGTCTATGGCCCTGGGCAACTTCTCTAGTCTCTTCCCTCATTCTGTTCCAAACACTTTGCAGTACAGCTTGCCAAAATGTGACATGTTTAAGCCACACTATCACTGGGACCAGGAGATAGCCAGGCCAGCTGTAAGGGTAGTTGGGCCTGAAAACCCCAAGTCCTTTTCTAGCCTAGCATGGCATGGACCACTTGCCTCTCTGCAGTTTACCAGCCAGCCGGGACCCCTCCAGAACCACAGCGCCTCAGAATGGAGGCCCTCAGCCCCTCGGCCCCTCTACCTATCCAACTACCCCAGGGGGCTGAGTTTACCAGGATATAGCAACACTCCCAGCCCTGAAACTAGCCTTTGTAGGTTGAATTTTACGTGCTCCCAAGAGGGAACAGAGGTGTAGGGTGCTCTTTCTGCCTAGGAACAAGGCCTAGGCTCTGACCCAGGCACTCCTGGCCTTCACAGTCTTGCTGGGTGGTCCATCCCAACCACAGTGCAGCTCTTGTGTCCTGGAAACTCCTTAAGCTCAGTGACTATTTCGTTGTTCCAGCTGGTACTTTTGAGATCAAAAGAAGACACTGAATAATCATATCGAGACACACATAGGCCTGGAGTGTCCCCTCCCCTCCATGTTTGCCCTTCCTTCTGTGCTGTCAAGACCCCCCCTCAAGTCTGACAGCCTCTCCCACAGAGCACCTCTGCCTGCCATTCTCTGTCCCTTGGTTTCACATTACACTATCCATTCAGGCTGTCAGTGTCCCCACCTACCTCCCTACCTTCCCTGGTCTTGGGACACGGTGCCCAGTGAGGCAGGGATTCAGACCCTTGGTGAGGAGTTCCCTGGGTTGTTACTCCCAATGCCTCCATCTCTCCTCCGTGAGCCAGGTTCTTTCCCACCCAGAGTCCTTCACCTTCCTGTCTCCCTTTCTCTCCCTCTCCCGCGGTCAGTGGCAGCCAGAGGAGTCCGAGGACTATGTAAGTAACAGGTGTGCGAGCGCGGGCAAGATTGGGTCAGCTGGGCTCGCGGGACACTCCCCCTCTCCTTCCTTTCCTCCCAGCCTGTGTTGCCAAGTTCCACAGGGCACCAGCCACATCCAGAGAAAATTGGCGTTTAGACGCCAGTACCAAGCTGAGCAGCGATTGGCGTTTCCTCTAATCCTTACTTCTTGCCTGTTGAGCAGCAATTTGAGGCCAATGTTCCTGATCGACCAGGGCCTGGCCCTTGCTCTGGCTAGACAGCAATGGAGTTAAATCCAATCCTGATCATTAGGCCTTATTGATCCCTGGAGTGAAAAATCACCTGCTTAGGGCCCAAGCTGGGAGAAGAGTCTGTAGAGAGATGGGTCCAGCATTGGTGCTGTTGGAGCAACCCCAGCCCTGGGAGACCCTCCAGCTGGGGCAGGTGGGGCCTTTGAGGGGTTGTTGGCAGTAGGAGTGACCCCACCTAGGCTTGAGCTGGAGGGACACCAGGGTTGATGGCAACAGCCCTCTTCCCACTGCACGGTGGTCCTTTTCCTTCTTCCCACTGTTCTGTGTGTCATGCTTGGCTTCCTGTGGTACATTTCCGCATGTCCCGAAATGATGCCTTTGCTGGAAATGGGTATATGGGTAAGATCTGCCAGGGTGGAGGACAGGCCCTGGCTGATTTCTCAGGTGTCAGTGGGAACTAGCAGGAAGTGTCTTCCTCGGGTGTGAGGGGTTCTTTGTCCTCCTCTCTTTCCCCACTCCTGATCTCAGGAGGCACTGTGGGCTGTGGACATTGTCAGAGTTGGTGACCTGGGTGCTAGTCACCTGTGGTCCTGGCCTGTAGAATAGCACTCTGACCCACCCCTGTGCCTCTGTTCCTCATGTGTCTCTTTACATAAACATCTACACGTGGTCCTTCACCTGCTTGTGCAAAAGCAGCTGCAGACTGCATGTGAGTGTCAAGAGCCATGCAAGATGCTGAGTGCGGGTTAGGCTGTGCCCGTGTGTGTGTGTGTGTGTGTGTGTGTGTGTGTGTGAGAGAGAGAGAGAGAGAGGGAGGGAGGGAGGGAGGGAGGGACCTCTGGAGGTGTCATTCACAATATAGTGAAATAAAGGAAACATCGTGGCCCTTTGTTCTTCTCTGAAAGGAAAAAAGTTTTCCACCCCAGGCCTGTGGCTCTGGGATGGGCAGGTCTTCCCACATCCCACTTGCCTGCTCTGCCTCCAGCAGACTCTGGTGCTGTCCAGCCCTGCCCCACATCCTCAGACCCACAGCCTGTGTGCCTGGGAGATCACTGCAGGGTAGCGTCCTGGGCTGGCTGACCCATGGTGGCGCCTTCCTGCACACTGATGGGAAGTGGCCCCTCCTCCCTCTCCAGGAAAGCACCATCAGCGGCCTCACCCCAGAGACCACCTACTCCATAACCGTCGCTGCCTATACTACCAAGGGGGACGGTGCCCGAAGCAAGCCCAAAATTGTTACTACAACTGGAGCAGGTGAGTAAGAATCAGGGAGAGAGCCAAGGGCGGGCAGGGGGAGGGCAGCATAGGAGCCCTGCGTGGTTGTTCAGTCCCAGGCCGGCCCACCATGATGATCAGCACCACCGCCATGAACACTGCGCTGCTTCAGTGGCACCCCCCCAAGGAGCTGCCTGGAGAGCTGCTGGGCTATCGGCTGCAGTACCGCCGGGCTGATGAGACGCGGCCCAACATCATAGACTTTGGCAAGGATGACCAGCACTTTACAGTCACTGGTCTACACAAGGGGGCCACATACATCTTCCGGCTCTCTGCCAAGAACCGGGCTGGCCCAGGTGAGGAGTTCGAGAAGGAGATCATGACCCCCGAGGATGTGCCCAGTGGCTTCCCCCAAAACCTGCAAGTTACAGGACTAACCACATCTACCACGGAACTGGCCTGGGACCCTCCAGTGCTGGCAGAGAGGAACGGGCGAATCATCAATTACACTGTGCTGTACCGTGATATCAACAGCCAGCAGGAGCTGCAGGACATCACTGCCAACACCCACCTTACCCTCTCTGGCCTCAAGCCGGACACCACCTATGACATCAAGGTCCGCGCACATACCAGCAAAGGCGCCGGCCCACTCAGCCCCAGCATCCAGTCCCGGACCATGCCTGTGGAGCAAGGTGTGTGCCGCAGGCAGGGCTGCCCGAGTGTGGCTGTGCCCAGGGACCTCTGCTCCCTTTGACCCACTGACCTCTGGCAACTGTGATCCACCAGCCTCTGCTGTGTGACCAGTCTCATGACTGTGACCACTAACCTCTAGTGAATGGGCACCACGTTGTTAGGTGTGTGACCCCTACTCCTGCTGTTCTTGACCTACTGACCTCTGCTGCGTGACTTCCAATCTCTTGTGACCTTGACCTACTGGTTTCTTCTGACTGCATCGCCATTCTTGGGTATGCAACCTACTGATCTTTGGTGTGTGGCACTAATCTCTTAGGCCATGGCCCACTTATCCCTAGTGAACATGCTCCACCAAGCTCTAGGCTGGAGCCACGTGCTTCTCATGACTGGGACCCCTGACCTTTGGGTCACCCGCTCTGATCTGTCTCGAGCTCAAGCTTTCACCCACACTTTTCTGGACAGTCTGGCTGTGGATGTGGTGGCGTCCCCACCCTGTTGCGTGCTCATGGCCGAAGGACTCAGGCTGGGAGTTGGATGGTGTGATTTGAAGCTGGCTCCCTGTAGGGATGCTTCTTCTCTGCAGCTGTCCTGAGCACCTTGTGCCCTGAGCAGTGTCTTGCCTCCTGGCTGCCTCACTCCACCTCGGGCTTAGCTGACTACTTATTTCTCCCTCCATAGTCTTTGCCAAGAACTTCCGTGTGGCTGCTGCAATGAAGACATCTGTGCTGCTCAGCTGGGAGGTCCCTGACTCCTACAAGTCAGCTGTACCCTTCAAGGTGGGTAAGGGCCATGTCTAGCCCAAGCCAGTACTCATGCCCTGGGTGCTGTCGTTCCAGTCCCGGCCTCCATGTGCATGTCTCTGGGACCTGGGGCCTGGCTGTGCGTGTGCTGTGTTCGTGGGCCGGTGGTCACGGAGAGGCCTTGACATATGAGATTCCCTTTCCTTGCAGATTCTGTACAACGGCCAGAGTGTGGAAGTGGATGGGCACTCGATGCGCAAGTTGATCTCAGACCTGCAGCCCAACACAGAGTACTCGTTTGTGCTTATGAACCGTGGCAACAGTGCAGGCGGCCTGCAACATCTCGTGTCCATTCGCACAGCCCCTGACATCCTGCCACACAAGCCACTGCCTGCCTCAGCCTATGTAGAGGATGGCCGCTTCACCCTCTCCCTACCCTCTGTGCAGGACCCCTCACTGGTCAGGTGTGCGCATGAGGCCAGGGAAGGGAGGGGCTGTAGCTGCTGGCGATGCCTGTCCTGATTCCTGCTCTGCCTGCCTAGGTGGTTCTACATCGTGGTGGTGCCCATTGACCGTGTGGGCGGAAACATACTGACACCGAGATGGAGCACACCTGAGGAACTGGAGCTGGACGAGGTGCCTGAAGAGGGGACCGGCTCCAGTGACAGCACCTGGCAGTAGTCGGCAGTGGCTGACTTGCTCTGAGAGTTATCCCAGTGGACCCCCATTGAAATCACTCTCCTGACTGGAGGCCAACACTCATGCCCTGGGCACTGAGACTAGGGCAGCCTAGTTTCCCCTGGAGAGGAGGACTCTGGGGGACCCCTTGGGAGTGTTCAGAGAACTCCTAGAGGGCTTAGAGACTTCCCAGGGGTGTCTGGCGAGAATCTCCTGGGGTGGGAGCAGTGGAGACTATACCTGTAGCACTGGTGAGGCCCAGCCCTGTGAGTCTCCTGGATACAGAGGCCGTGAAGGGGCTGGGTGAGCCTCCTGAAATATGTGGAGTCTGTCTTCACAGGCAGTGTGGAGGCTCCTTCTCTGGTTATGGTGAAGTTGCCCATAGCCTGTTTTCATGGGATGATGGGCAGAGTGGTGTGGCAGTCCTGGCGTAACTCTCTAGGGCATTGGCAGGCCAGCCTTGGGTCCCTGATGTCCCAGACCATGGCATGTGCCGAGACCAAGCGTTGACTCTGTGCTCTGTTCTCCCAGCTCCTGGAGGCCATTGAGCAGCACAGTGAGGTGCGGCAGCGGCGGCGGCGGCAGGCAGACCGGCTGAAGCCATATGTGGCGGCTCAGATGGATGTGCTCCCTGACACCTTCACTCTGGGGGACAAGAAGACCTACCAAGGCTTCTACAACCAACCGCTCTCAGCAGACCTGAGCTACCAGTGCTTTGTACTCGCTTCCCTGAAGGAGCCCGTGGACCAGGTCTGCCTGAGCTAGCTTGGCTTCCGGCCCCCTAAGACTGTAGGTCTGACCCAATACAAGCCTAGATTCAGGGACTCCAAGGTGCCCAGCCCGTGTTACATGTCTCAAGACTGAGGCCACAGGACTCAGAAGGCAGGCCAGACCCCCGGGCTTAAGGACTACTCTCAGGTCTACCTCTCAGGGTCAAGGCAACCAGGCCCAGGCGAGCTCCCTGTAACCCAGCCCTGAAGCCCTCCTCCAGGTGTGGTAGGTGGCAGGTGAGGGGTGTCACACTGGGCTCACATCCTGTGCTGTTCCTCCACTGGGCTGCAGAAGCGGTACGCCACCAGCCCCTACTCGGATGAGATCGTGGTCCAAGTAACACCAGCTCAGCAGCAAGAGGAACCAGAGATGCTGTGGGTGACGGGCCCCGTCCTGGCGGTCATCCTTATCATACTCATTGTCATCGCCATTCTCCTCTTTAAGAGGTGAGTGCTGTGCTCAGGGCTCTGGCCACAGTACTTACCCCTGTTTTCTTGGGCTGTCTGAACAGTAACAGGGTATAAGTGCGGCCTCTGGCCTGGCCCGTGGGCACAGCGGAAGTGAGGGCAGGCCAAGCATCTGGGTGTGTGTGCATCTATCTGCATGTCTGTGTCAGTCTGATGGGGAAACCTGTGTGTGTGTGTGTGTGTGTGAGAGAGAGAGAGAGAGAGAGAGAGAGAAAGTGTGAGAGAGAGAGAGAGTGAGAGAACCTAGGTGTGAAGTGTGGCCAAGTTCCCAGAGAGCTCTTCCATGTGCATTCCGCGTGTGTGTCTGTCTCTGTCTTTATGGGTGTGAGCGTGTCTGTCTCTTCAATTTCTAGGCACCAGCCTCTCCTGGTCTCTCAGCTTAAGCACTTTGCTTTTGCCACTGTTCCAGTCTCAGTCTTGGTCTCCTCTTAGGCCCAGCAAGGTCTAGAACCCCCTCACCCACCCATATCCGACAAAAAACCACTTAGCAGACATTCACTCAAGCCCAATTGTGCCCACCACATTCACAGCTGTGTCAGCCTCTGTGTCTTTAACACCAAACTTCTCTCTCGGTTGCTGCTGCCTGACCCTGGAGTCTCCCCCTCCTATCTGTATCTCAGCCTCCAGGGTGTTTGTGGAGATTTAACTTTATCCACCTCACTATAAAACCTTCTCATGACTCCCTTATGAAGCCCAGCCTCTTTAGCCTGACAGCAGTGCCTGCCTAAGCTGGTCCCTGCTCTTCCCTTGACATCACTGATGGAACGAAGGCTCCACTGAAGTTCACACAGGTGGAGGCTGAGCCTTCCTGTGCTCTGCAGCTCTGCCTTCTGCTCCCTCTTGGCAGCTGTGTTTTCATCCTTTAATACTCACTCCTGGCTCTGGTGCCTAGGAGGCCTGCTCTGGTTCCTGGTACTTAGGCACAGTCCTGGATCCTCCCCAGAATGTTCCACTGGCCTTGTGCTGGGCCTGCAGCCAGCTCCCAGCACAGGGCCAAACATGCAGGCGTGTCACAGAGCACCTGGCAGATGAGCGCATGCTGGTCTGTGTGTCTGACATGACCCTACAAGAGTGCCTGTCCCCACTCTGTTGCCTCTCTGTAGCCCATCAGGCCAGCACTCACGTGGAGGCAGGGTGGACAGGCTTGTGGGTGCCCCCCGAGCAGTGCCTCACATGGTCCCAGCCCAGTGTCATGTGGGTGCCTTGTAAGGGTCCCACAGTGCCCCTGTCAAGTGAGGGCTGAGCGCACAGCAGAAACAATGACCGTTCCTTTCTTCTGTCCTTGCCTGTCTTGGGACCTAGTAAACAAGAAAGGTAGGAGTCATTCCTCTTTCTTCACACACCTTGCCTCTACTTATCCCTGTGCATATCTCAGGCCAGCAGGGAGGGACAGTGCTTTGACTGGAAGCCTTCTGTCCTATGGCTTTAAGCAGCAAACTGTCTGACAGCACAGTAGGCTCCCTGGTTTGGGACGAGTCCTCATGGGGTGAGGGGCAGATTGTGTACTCTCCTGTCTGTTCAGCTCTGCCCTTCCCGAGAGGGTGCTTCTCCTGTGGCACCTGTGCCCACAGAGCAGCCTCTGATGCGGCTGGAATTCACAGAGCTCACCAGGACCCTCCCCAGGGTCCCGCCTCTCCAAGTAGTTGTCCAGTTGCTGCAGACCATCTGACATATGCACACTTAAACATGCTCCCAAGCTCCTCTCCCTAGCACATGTGCACAGACCGCAAGTGACCCCGGGTGTTGTTCAGCAGCTGGACCCTATAGTCCAGTGGTGATGAACCTGTGGCACGTGTGCTGCAGCCAGCTGGGGTTTTTTTTGTTTTGTTTTTTAATCACTGAAAGCTCTAAAAAGTTCACCCTCATTTCTGTAGCCCATCTGACCCCATTCTTCTAGGTGGGGAACCTGAGGCCAATGAGAGAGGACTCTGCCCGGCTAGGGTGAAGCCTTCCTAGTCCCTGCCCTGCTGCTCTGAGCATTTACCCTCTACCTCAGGATCCACTCAGCTGGGGCTCAGTCCCCTGTGGTGTTGTGTATTTTCTGTGTCATTTGCATGTTTATTCCTGGTGGTTTCTGCTGCCTCAGCTGTGGTAGTCTTGGGGATAGCAGGCCCTGCCCCGCAACGACCCGGCTTCTGTCCACAGGTGCCACCAACCTCTGCGACCCCTTCCTTCCTCAGCACTGCTCCTCCTGTCTGCTCCACACTGCTGCTGCCTCCCTTCCCTGTCCTGATCCCGTCTTCTCTCACGTTGAGGCTGCTCTGCCCCAGCCCCTCCATGCTCAGACTCCAGGATAGGGTGCGGGGGGAAGAACTGTGGACGCGGGGGCTTGATGGCAGCCAGCCTTGGCTGAGACCTCAAGTTCTTAACCAGCTGTCCTCTGCCTCTGTAGGAAAAGGACCCATTCTCCATCATCAAAAGATGAGCAGTCGATTGGGCTGAAGGACTCCCTGCTGGCCCACTCCTCTGACCCTGTGGAGATGAGGAGGCTCAATTACCAAACCCCAGGTAACACGCTCCCTTGTCTGCTTGTCTCCAGCCCAGTCAGTCCCACAGGCCTTTTTCCACAGATCCTGGCTCTCCACTGAAGGGCCCCAACTGCATGCCCCCATTTCTTGCTGCTTTTCTTCTTTGTTGGGCTTCTCTTTGGGCTGAGATGACTAAGAGCCTCTGTCCAACAGCCAGACAGGCTCACTGAGCCTCTCAGTGCCCTCAGGGCAAGAAAGCTTCGTGTTCTCCTCCTCTGTATGCCCCCAGTCGAAGTCTGTGAATATGGGCTAGCAGGAGCTCCTGGCAGTCAGTCCGCTCCACCAGATGGCCCTCCACACGAAACAACAAGCGTGCTGTTGTGAGAAACGAATGCCCCACCTTTACCTGACCCTTTCCAGAGGCCAGCTCCAAGTTCACCATGCGAGGACAGGGACCCCAGCTCAAGGCTTGGTGACTGTCCTTTCTCCACAGCCATTCTGGTTCTGTCCAGCTGTACTTTTACTTGAAATGTCCCCACACATACACACGCGTGCACTTTCCAGTGAAACAACTTAGACCTCACCTCCTGGGCGAAGCCCCAACTTGGGATGAGTGTGCTTCAATGCCCAGAACCTCTGCTCCTGTGACGGTGCTGCTCACAGAGGGCAGGAATTACCTTAGCTGCCGTTCTGGAGCTCTGTGGCACCAGGGACCGTGTCTTGTTCACTCATCCATGTACTCAGCCCTCAGTGGCCTGTGAAATGAGCACATGAGAAAATGAGTGAACTAACATGCACACACAGTGGGCTTGTGTATGTATGAGCTGGTTATTACCACATATCACATTATATCAAAACTTGGTGACCTAAGACAGTAATAATTCTCTCTCATGGTTCCTGTGAGTCAGGAATTGAGACAGGGCACAGCAGGAGCAGCATCTCTGTTCCCGAATGGCTGGTCCCTCAGCCAGAAGGCTTGAGGGCCAGGAGCTAGGATCTTAAAAGCTGAGGTTGGAAATCTGGTTTGTGGCCAAATCTAGCCCACAACCTGTATTTGTAAATAGTTGTCCTGGAACTGGGCCACACCCATTCATTTCTGTGTATTTGTATGCTACAAAGGCAGCCTTAAGTAGGTGCATAGATACTGATGTCAGCAAAACGAAAATAACCGCTCTCTGGCCTTTTGCAGGGAGTCTGCCAACCCCTAAGTGGTAAAGACTGGTTCATTCAAATGGCCAGGGGTTGCTGAGTCACCTGGGAGCTTACCTATTGGGGCTGTCAGCTGGGCCCTGCACAGAAAACCTCTTCGTGTGGTCTGGGCTTCCTCACAGCATGGAGACTGTACCCCGGGGGCCTGTGTCCTGACAGAGTATGCCAGCCAGACCTAACAGGCTGCTGCAACCAGCATGATTGCCTCTGTGAGGAATCCGAGCATTGGGTTGGTGGTGCAGAGGGCGGAAAAGCCTGCTCTGGGAAAGGTGCCATCCATGTGGGTACTGCCAGGGGAGGAGGTGGGAGGTGGATCCCTTGAGCAAGACATTGTGTGAGTATTGAGTTAGCAGCCCTGTGGTGTTACTGCAGTGCTAGAGCTGAGAGGTCCTGTTGCAGAGGGGCTTAGACCTTGAGCGTCCCGGGGAGACTAAGATCGTCACTAAGGAAATGGGAGGGTCAGAATTACACTGTAAGAATCCCACTCTGGCTGCAGTGAGGTCATTCGATGGAAGGGGGAGAAATCAGAATAGGGGACTAGCTACTAACCAGGTAGAAAGTGACAGTGAGGACAGAAAGAAGGGACAGATTTGGGGAGCATGAAGGAAGTGAGGGACCCCATGGCTCAGCTTGTGTCCATCCTGGGTCTGGGCTTCTGTGCTGGCGTCCAGGCAAAAACCATCCATGTGGGAGTAGCTGCTGGGCACCCTGAGAAGTCACCCAGGTCTGTGGGGATCGGAAGCATTCACTTGAGGTGGGGCTTATGCCTGTGTTAGGGAAGACAAGAGGACCTACGGAGGGCAGAGTCCTATGGCCCTGAGCCCCTCACTTCCACGCCGTACCCTCCACACTACCCCATTCCTCACCTCTGTACTGTGTTTAATCTTAGCTGTGTGGCCAGACAAGGTGAGGGGGCTCAAACAAACCCCACTGTTTTTTGGTTTGTTTTCTCTGCAGGTTCCAGTGCCCCCAGTTGCCCGAATATTTCAAGTTAGTTTTCAAAGTTCCCATGTTTGGGAAACTTTGACTTTGGTGTCTGTTTCCACTCCTCTACTCTTTTCCCCTTGTTGCCTCCCTTTCCCGTGTTCCCGTCTCAGCTATCCTCTCACCTCTCTCTTCCCTTCTCTCTGTCTCCCCAGCTCCCCCCACGTTTCCCTCCCACTAGCTCGGACCTCACCTCCTCCGTCTCAGCACTCTCCTGGTTACCTCCCTGTGTTTTATGTCTACGTCTTGCCCCCATCTCTGCCCTGCCCATGTTCCTCTGTGTCTCTCTGCCATTGTCTGTACCTTGTGATTATTCCATCTGCACACTCGGTGCCTGGGATAACAGTGTCACTGCATCTCTGGTGACTTTTGCCAATGCGGGGCAGAGGGCTGTCCCCAGGCAGGTATGAGGGAGCCCAGACTTCATCCTGTCACCGGCAGCCAACCTGGGCAGACAGCCCCAGCTTGAGAGGGATGAAGCCCTCCATCCTCTTGAGCAGATCTGCCAGGCAGAACCCTGGTGCCCCTGCTCAGCACCGTGCCATCTGGACACACACCACACCTATCCCCTCCACCTTCCAGCCTGTGTACTCCCTGTCCCTGCCGCCGCATGTGCTGCTGTCTCCATGCCACCAGTGCTAAGTGCTCCATGGTCACACATGTTCACGTGTGCACATACATGCATTTGGGTTGTCTCTGCCACCCTGCCTGTGCCTCCCAGTAACTGCCTGCGTGTGCCCTGCCTCCCCCAGGTATGCGAGACCACCCACCCATACCCATCACCGACCTGGCAGACAACATTGAGCGCCTCAAAGCCAACGATGGCCTCAAGTTCTCCCAGGAGTACGAGGTGAGATCTCCCGTCACCTCCATTGCCAATGGCTGGCCCCTGTGGTATCCTTCTTGCCCCAGGCCCGAGCTGGGCTCCAGGCTTAGCTGCTGCATGAGGAACAGGGTTAGCAGTCCCGAGGTTCAGCTGGAGAGCCAGCCTCCCTGGGTCCTGGGCCCCACACAGACCCCTCCTGTGGTCACTCCTTGCCCAGAAGATCCTTCAGAAAGCTGTTTGGCGCCCAGACCCATCGCAGATGCTGACAGGCAGACCCTGGTTGCCATAGCCAGCCTCAGTGCTTGCTGCTGACTGGCACCAGCTGGGAACTAGAGGCCCTCTCTCACTCAGTTCCCCAGTCTTAGCAGTGGTACCTTTACCGTCTCATCTTACAGATGAGAAAGCAGGGCCTGGTGAGGGGGAGTGACTTGGCCACAGTCAGACAACTGATGAGCCGTGGAGCCGGGATTCTAATCTAGGCCGCCTAACATCTGTGCCTTAAATTCTGATCATTCTCTTCACCTATGTGGTACCTAGGACAAAGTGTCCGTGTCCACATCTCCCAGTGTTGACTTGTGCCATGAGGGGCTGATGGGCTGTTCCCAGGTATGGTGGGAACCTAGCCTCCATCATGTTAGCTGCCTCCTACCAGGGCTCAAGGGTGCTCAGAGCTCACAGGGTGCACAGGTTAAATCTTTGTTTGGATTTAGTTTTGTGTGCCCTGTGTGAGGTTTGTTTTGTTTTGTTTTGTTTTTGAGTTGGAGCCTTGCTTTGTTGCCCAGGCTGACCTGAATTTGGGATCCTCCTTTCTCGGGCTCCTGAGTACTGGGGTTACAGGTGTGGCATTGAGGCACTGATTCCTGCCTGCTGGAGCTAAGACTTCAGGTTGGAGGCACATACTGTACTCTTAGCTGGGGGTAGAGGATGACTCTGATTGTCCCCAGGATATCTGACTGGGAGGCCTTTGTCAGAGAATGAGGTGATAAAGGAGAAACCTACCTTTTCTGGGAAGCACAGGTGAAGATGTCTGTATGCATTGTCCACCACTTTTCATAGCCTTCAAAGTACAGGCTTCAAAGTGATGGTGGATAGGTGAGGGAGGGTTAGCGGAGGCTCTGGGAGTTTGTTCCCCTTCCAGGCAGGTGTCCACCATCGGCTGTATGTGGAGGAGACATCCCAGGGTCGTGAGACTGTATTCAAGGCCGTGGCAGGTTACCAAAGGAAACTGAGCTTGGCAGCAGGTGGCAGAGCGATGCTGCCCTTCCCTGCCGTTCCCCCCACTGGGCACTGTGTGTAGCCTTGTGGGGAGTCAGGAATCTCTTAAATTGGGCTTCCTGCCTTCAGCTCTATCTGGCGTTGGTCTTCAACCATACTCACCTCCCTGTCCCACATCTTCCCCTCCTTCCACTGTCTGGGCTCACAGGACCTCTGCTCACAGTGACTCGCCACCACTTGTCCACTCTTCTCCTCTAATCTGTCTTTTCCTTATAAGACCTCCTTCCCAGAAGCTGCCCGAGGATGCCCTGACTCAGCCAGGACCCCGTAGCTCTCTTCCTGTTAGTGTGGTATTATTCATCACACATTCTCGTGCACTTAGCAATTCCCGGTCCCTGGGGGTGTGGAGATGAATGTGCTCAGGGAACACATGCTCAGGGATTGTCGGTGCTGAATTTGTGACTCTGCTCATGTGCCCTGGTATAAGAACTGCTGGTGTGTAGAGGGGGAGGCCGACAGCATTGATGCAGGCTGAGGTCTGGGCTGTGCCTGGGCTCTCATGGAAGGAAGCAGTGACACTGTCCCACAGAGAGAAACAGGGCTGGGGCTGAGTTCGGGGGAGCTGTGTGTTGGCTGACGTGGATAACATACATCTACAAATGAGTGGTAACAGGACCTGTCCTGAATGAGAATTAGAGATGTGCATACGGAAGGTTTACACGGTCCCAGGCACAATGTCCATTCCCTCCCAGACGTAGCTCTTGACATTCCTACTGTCTGAGGTGACAAAAAAAGAAGCACAAAGGAGGCTTTTAAGCAGGAAATGACTGTTGAGATCTGTGTTTTTGAAGGACCGTTCTAACCATAGACAGAGTGGGTCTCAGTGGGGAAGGAGGGAAGAGGGAAGGAGTTGCCAGGCTTGAGTTGGGGGACCTGGCTGAGGGCAGTGTCGGGTGATGGGAACATGGGGAACAAGTGTGAACTTGAAGGTGCTGGCCTGGATTTGGGGGAAATGGGAGGTGGTGCTGGCCACCAAGATGGAGTACCAGGGTGTGGAGGGGAAGCTGGTGGGCTTGGCTTTGAAAGGACTGAGACTGAAGGTCTTTGAGACTCTCAATAGACGTGTCCTGGGGTAGGGGTTAAGGTACCCCGCGGGGAGATCTGGATGGCATCTGGAAACACAGAGAGCTCCAGCATATAGGTGGAAGGATCTTGCAAGCAGAGTTTGGCTTGGTGCACACCAGTAATCCCAGCACTTAGAAAGCTGAGGCCAAATTGCTGTGAGTTCCAGGCCAGCCTGGGCTATATAACAAGTCCAAGGCCAGCTTCCTCTACAAAGAGATGCCTGTCTCCAAAAGTTGATAAATTGGGGTCAGAGATTTAGCTCAGTGGTTCCAGCACCTGCCTAGCAAGCGCAAAGTCCCTGGTTCAATCCCCAGTAACTACATAAAAGAACAGCGGGTGTGGTGACTCAGGCCCACCAGCAATCAATACCACATACCACAATGCCAGGCATGGTGGCTCATGTCTGTAATCCTAGCACTCAGGAAGCAGAGGCGGGAGGACTGCTGTGAATTTGAACCTTGCCCAGGATACATAGTAAGCTCAGGGCTAGCCTGAACTATAAAACGAGACTCTGTCTCAAAAAAAAAAATCAATAAGTTAATAAATGAATGATAAATAAACTGTTAAGAATATCATACCAGGGCCAGAGGGTTAGCTCAGTGGTTCCGGCGCCTGCCTTGCAAGTGCAAGGACCTGAGTTTGATCCCCGGTAACCACATATAATGCTGGGCGTGGTGGCTCACGCCTGTCATCCCAGCACTCGGGAGGCAGAGACAGGAGGATTGCTGAGTTCGCGCGGCTTGCCTGGGCACCATAGTGAGCTCAGGGCCAGCCTGAACTACAAAGCGAGACCCTGTCTCAAAAAGCAAAAAAAAAAAAAAAGAATATCATACCAACAACTAGATGATGTGTACATTCCTTAATTCAAGAACTCTGGGGGGCCAGAGATTAGCTCAGTGGTTCTGGTGCCTGCCTTGCAAGCGCAAGGTCCTGGGTTTGATCCCTGATAACCACATAGAATGCTGGGCGTGGTGAGTCATGCGCACCAGCAATCAGTACCACATAGAACAGTGCCAGGCATGGT
>PVIC010022334.1:0-27769 GCA_004025085.1 Thryonomys swinderianus | reverse complement strand
GCAAAAGCAATTCTAAGCAACCACGACATGGCAGGGGGTATTACAATTCCCAATTTAAAACTCTACTATAAAGCTGCCGTGATAAAAACTGCATGGTACTGGCAAAGTAACAGACCCGAGGACCAGTGGAATAGATTAGAAGACCCAGAAACAACTCCAGATACACTAAGCCACCTTATCTTTGACAAAGGAATTTCCACACTGATATCTACAGTGGTTGCACCAGTCTACATTCTCACCAACAGTGAAGAAGGGTTCCTTCCTCTCTGCAGCCTCTCCAGCATTTGTTGCTGGCTAATTTTGAGATAGCAGCTATTCTTTGTGGAGTGAGATGAAATCTCATTGTTGTTTTCATCTGAATCTCTTGAATGACCATTGATGTTGAATTTCATATGTTTCTTGGCTGCATTTATTTCTGTTGGTTGTCATTTCACTCTGTGGTGGTTTCTTTTGCTGGGCAGAAGCTTTTTAATAGGATGAGGTCCCATTTGTTGATTCCTTCTGCTAGTTCTCATGCTTTAGTGGTTTTCATAGTCTTTCTCTAAGCCAAAGTCTCCAAGAGTTCTACCTAACCTGTTTTGGAGCAGGTTTAGTGTTTTTGTTTTAATGTTTAGATTTCCAACCCACTTTGATTTTAATTTAGTGTATGGTGAAAGAGATAGCTCTAGCTTTAATCTTTGGGAGGTTAAAGCCCAGTTTTTCCAGCACCATTTGTTAGTGGCTATCTTTCCTCCATTGAGGATATTTGGTTCCTTTGTGAAAGATAAGGTGGCTTAGCGTATCTGGACCTGTTTCTGGATCTTTCGATCTGTTCCACTGATCCCTGGGTCTGTTACTTTGCCAGTACCCTGCAGTTTTTATCACAATGGCTTTGCAGTATAGTTTCAAGTTGGTGATTGTGATACCTCTGCCATATCCTTGTTGCCTAGAATTGTTTTCTGCTCTTCTAGGTCTCTTGTGGTTCCAGATGAATTTTTGGGTTATTTTCCCTAGATCTGTGAAATATGCTATTGGGATTTCAATTGAGAATGCACTGAATCTATATAGTAGTTGTGGGACTATAGCCATTCTGATGAGGTGGTTCTTCCTACCCACGAACAAAGGATGTCTTTCCATTTTCTGATATCTTCTTCAGTCTCCTTTTTCAGAGTGCTGTAGTTTTCTACTTGTGAATTTTTATTTTTTTTATTATTTTTAATTGAATTCTTTATTGGTACAATTTACATACATCTCACAATCACATGTAACATTGGGGAATTTGTACCAATATATGACACAAGTCAATTCTCATTTTTACCCATATCCCCACCCACCCACACCTCCCCACCCCCTATTACATGCTCTTTTATTTTCTTTCAGAATCATATTTATTCCTTCCCCTTCTTACATCCCCACACCAAATTTCCCTTGGAAATTTCCCATTCTACAAAGACCATCAGACTTTCTAGAGCTCATTTGCATCTACAGGTGCTCATATCAATGAGAAGATCTGGTATTTGATTTCACTCATATTTTTGACATCAACATTCTGTCTCAGTTCTGACAACACATCATCTCTGACATTCCTAGAGTTTCTTCTTTGTGAAATGATACATCATGTAGCCATATTGTCTGGCTCTTTTATTTACCATAATATTGTTTATTTTCCTGAATTATTTTTGTTTGTTTCTGAATCAGGATAATATGAACTGAAAAGTATATAGTCTTCTTTCATTTTCTAAGAAAATTTAAACAAGATGATGTTATTTGTTAGTTGAATGTTAAGATTTATCAGGAAAATCATCTAAGAATAAATTTTTCCTTTTGTGTGTGTGGTATTGGGGATTGAATTTGGGCCCTTGTGCCTCCAAGGTTGGCACAGTACCACTTGAGCTAAATCCCCAGCCCCCAAAAATATTCTTTATAGATAAAATAATTAGAAATACAAATCATTTAATAGATATAGGATTATAAAGATGTTCTCAAATCTGTTTTAATAATTTGTGTCTTCTAAGGGATTTATTAATTTTATCTAAATTGTTTAACTTATTAGCACAGTATATTTACAGTACAACTTTATTGCCATTTTAATATTTGTAGAACTATAGTGTTGTGTATTTGTTTCAGGCCAAATATTGGTAGTTTATGTTTTTCCTCTTTTTTTTCTTAATTAATATAGCTGAAGATTTATCAAATTTAGTCACCATTACAAAGAAACAATTTTAGGTTTGATTGATTTTTTCTGTCCTTTGTATTTTCTATAATAGTGATTTTTCACACATCTTCCTTTTGTTCCATTCTACTTTCTCAGCATTTATTTCCTTTTCTTAGCGGTAATTACTTTTATATCTTTTTAAAAATTTAATTGTACTTTATTGGTACTTTTTATATACAGCTCACAATCACACTCAACACTGGGGAATTTGTACCAATATATAACAAGAATTAATTCTCATTTTTACTCATATCCCTAACCCCCATATGCATGTGCTTTCTTTTTCTTTTCAAATCATATTTATTCTTTCCCCTCATTACTTTCCCCTACCACATTCCCTTTGAATATTTCCTATTTCACAAAATCTATCATACATACTACTTTTATATCTTAATGTAGAATGTAAGGCTAAATTTTTCATTCTAAGAATTGTAGTGCAAGATAGTTCCTAAAGGTCTTTTCTACATGTCTTCCAAATAGAGTATGGCAGTGCTCGCTTCGGCAGCACATATACCAAATAGAGTATGGTTTGCCTTTACTCTGAACTGTCTTTTCAAATGTGTTTATCTAAGAGTCATTGTAGAGTGTTTTCTTGCAGAACAAAGGGAAGGCTTATTTATAGCCCATAAAGATAGAAAAATTAGAGACTCCTGGAGCAGAGGCCAAATATATTTACTGTCCATTATAAGAGAGTCAGGTTCCTAAAACTCAGTGTTTCTTTCTTTAACTGTTTTTTTTTTAATTTTTATCTTTATTGGTACATTGTATATACACATCATATCATGATCACATTCAATATTGGGAACTTATACCAGTTTATGACACAATTTAATTCTTTAATTGTTTTTTATGTAAGAATGTACCTCTGAGCTGCTGTCTGTATGTGCATGTGTGTGTGGTCCTGGAGTTTGGAACCAAGGCTTTTGCACTGAACGACATGCTGAACCCTTCTTATTTTTGAGATAGAGCTTTGCTAAATTGCATAAGGTGGGCTCAAATTTACAGTCCTCCTGCCTCTTCCTCCTGGAGAGTTGAGACTATTGGCTAAACCTGCTTTGTATCACCTCAAAGAGCTATAATAGAAAAATTGCTGCTCTTCTGTCCAGTGCTAATTCTGTCCTCAATCAGTCTCTTATCCAGGAGTTTCAAGTCTTCTGTTAGTCGCCATGAAAATGACTAACTTAGAAGATACACAGCAGAGTGTATTAGCCAGCTTTTTATCACTACATAATAGTATTGGACACAAGCTACTTATAAAGAAGAGGTTTATTTGATTCATAGTTTCTGAGGTTCAAGCATATGATGTTGGGATGTTCTCCTAATTTTTTTTTTTACTGTGCACATGTGATGATTAGTGAAGTTAAGCATCTTTTTCTAAGTTTATTGGCTGTACACACTTTCACTCATATCACTGTCTACTTTTAAAATTGGATTATCTTTTTTTTAACTAAAATAAACATTCAGAATATTCTGGTGTTCATTCTTTGTTCATTTTACTATGGCATGTTTCTTTCCCAAATACCTTGTTATTCTCCTCATTTTATAATGTATTTTACTTAATAGATTTTTAAAAATTAGATATAGTTTATTAATATATGTTTCATGGTTTATAAATTTGTGCTCTTTAATAATTTTTGCATTGGTATCTTCAAATAGTTTTAAGGCTTTGTTTTTCATGTTTAGAGTTTTAATTTACTTATAATTGGTTTTTTACATGTGGTAGAGATAGGAAATTTAATCTTTTTCTGAAAGTATATGTGTATTTCACCCATAACATTTGTTTGGATAATCCATTTTTTACCCTATTGATCTATAATGCTACATTTGTCATATATCATTTCCATATGCATATGAGTCTTTTTCTAAGTCTACATTTTTTCACTGATTTGTTTGTCTACATGGAGTTGTGCTAATACCATGTGGGTTTAATCACTGAAACTTAATAATAAAACTTGATATCTCATAAGCATTTGAGTTTAGTAAAGAATACCATTCAGACTTGGTTTTGAATGACTTGAATTTCTAAATTAATTATGAAGCATTGACATCTTTATTATATTGAGTTTACCCAACCATGAAATTAATATATATTTCTATTTATAAGATATTCTTGATGTCCTTCAACAAAGCTTTTAGCATTTTCTTAATAAAGGAAATGGATATCTTTTAATTTAATTTAATCCTAATTACTATTTGAATGGAATCTGTATTTTATTACATTTCATAATTGTTGATGTATAAGAAGTGTATCTGATTTTTTTTTTTGAGACAGGGTCTCGCTTTGTAGTCCAGGCTGGCCCTGAGCTCGCTATGTAGCCTAGGCAAGCCTCGAACTCAGCAATCCTCCTGCCTCTGCCTTCCGAGTGAGTGCTGGGATGACAGGCATGAGCGAAGTGTATCTGATTTTTATATTTATCTTGTATTGTCAACTTTACTTAATTATAGAATTAAATCTAGTATAATATCAATGGCTTTTGATTTTTAAAAAGAAAATTATATTGTCTACACATACATAGTGTTATCTCTCCATATACTCTTCAGTCTTTATATTTTTTTGAGACAGGATCTTGCTGTGTCACCCAGGTTGCCAGTGAATTCCCAGGCTTGAGAGATCCTTGTGCCTCAACATCCTAAGAAGCCAAGACTCCAGGCCACTCCATCTCACTCTAATTTTATTTTTCTCTTTGAATTGAATTGTTACCCTTACTCTGTGACTATGTTTCTGATTAGAAACAGACTTTGTTCTGTTGTTTCATCACCTAATATGATGTTTGGTATTTTGATAGATACTTTCAAGAATTTCCTAATTAGGAATTACTAGTTTCTTTTTTCCATCTCGAATGAATATTGAACATCTTAAATGCTTGTTCTGTATTTTTGGAAGTGGTTGCTTATTTTTTCTTTTAGAGTAAATGAATGAAATTATATTGCAATATAGTTTCAGATAGTGAATGACCTTTGTTTCCTGATCAAATATTACTTGCTCACTTTTTTTTAACTCAGCTGAAATCTACATACTACTATCTTATTTAGTACTTTTGCATGTGGACTTATTATGATTGTAGGGCACATTTTGATTGCCCTCCAACTTTAATGGATTCTGGTTTATTTTAGGTTTCTATTTTTCCTTCAGTTTCAGCAATTTATATATTTCATAAGAAATGTCCATTTCAGTTAAGTTTGCAAATGCACTTACATAAAGTTGTTCTGTGTAATTATTTCATTCTTCATGCTGAATGTTGTTTGTCAGGGATATTTGGGCATTTCTTTGGTTGTTTGTCTCTGTTTGTTCATGAAAGTGGTATTACACTGTCACTACCCTTCCTGCACTACACACTCCTAGATCCAGTGACATATGCAGGAAGATGATCACCAGAACTTCCACCGTGGAAAATGTGGCCCCAATACTCTCTTGGTGTAAAAGTAGGTATTATAGTCTCCTTTGATTTAAAAAATTTGGGGATCAGGAAGTTTAAGAAGATGCCCAAGTTTAAAAGCTATTTCATATGTCCTCAGTGTTTAAAAACCTAGAACTTTTGAATTTTTTTTTTTTATCATGGAGGCCTTTCTCAGCATGTAAGCTGAACAGCAACTAAGCAAAATCACCTAGGCAAAATTTTAATTTCTTATCCTCATCCTAAATATCACAAATCAGAATCCCTAGGGAGTTGGAGTTTGGGAATTTGCACAGTAAACAATCACATTCATGATTTTTGCCATTCGATTTTGAGAGCCCCTGGACCTATGATATTGGCTTCTCTGTTAAGTCATTTGATGTGGAAGAATATTTAAGAAGTTTTTTTGGTTCCTGAATATCCATTCCTAGTGCCTGGCTTTCCTGGCAGAGGAAATTATAGCCAAAGTTCTTGTGTGTTTACCTCATTTAAAATAAAATAGTTTTGTACTGGTTATTCCAGTAGTTCCAGGGTCAGACAGTGGAAATATTTGCAACAGGACCTTTCTACAACCGGCTACTAGCTCCAAATGCGCACATGGCATCAGGAAAGGAGTAGTATCAGCTTGGGGTCGTGGAAATATTAGCCCAGGAAATGAAGTAAGAAAACGGATGTAAGAGTGGACTGTGTTAGAGCTCTGTATTACAATGAGACATATTACCCCGAAGTCCCAATAAAGAAGCCTATTTTCTAAGTCCTTTATCAGCTAAGAGAATTTTTCCCCTTTTATCTATGGTTTCTTTTGTCTCTATTTTGCATTTGTTCTCTTGCCGGGTTCTGGGAAGTTCCTGAATACTGATTTTGCTGGAAAAGGATTAGAGAATGTCTCCTTTCTTCTCTCCTTACCTCCAGTCGCAGGTGACATTTGTTTGTGCTCCATTTGCTCACCAACTCGATCATAGATTCATTTTGCAACTGAGCCTCAGGTGGTGTGCTGGGTGCTGCGGGCTGTGGCCTCTGCAGTGCAGAGCAGACTTTCCTTAATGGCTGAAGAGAAGACTGGAAGGTGAGTAACTGGGAACCATAATTTGCTTGCATGACTGTCTTATCTCTACCACTTTCCAGCTATGTGCTCTATACTTCTTGGTATCTTAATTTCCTTATATGTAGAAAAGGAAATTACTGGAAAACATAATGAATAATAAAAACCATAAATAGTGTACCTCACAGTGTCATTTGCTGTGAGGTACATACACACGTACTGATGTGTATATATGGGTTGACTCTCATGTACCTTCCTCAGAGGAAAGGGAAATGGGGAGGAGGGGCAGCAACAAGGTACAGGAAGGTGAGGGAGCAAAGGGACCATATTATTAAGGCACACGAAGGCCTGAAGGCTCCCAGATGAAGCACTTCTTATGGTTCACTAAGGAGTTCTGGTCTCTTTCTTCTTGGTTACTTGATAAGAATCCTCAGAAGGGAGCCTAAGACAATTCAGTTTTTCTTGGAGGGCATTTTTCTCAGTGAGAGAAAGGTATTTCTGAGAGAGCGCCCCTCCCTGGGCTTGGCCTAGAATCATAGAAAGTAAAAAAGAACTTGTTTGTGAGACTGCTTCTCTAGCTCAGCAGTGAAGGCACCTCATACTAGGGAATCTAACCCCTAATGCTATTGGTTTAAATGTTAATCATATTTTTTAAAAAATACATTCTCAGTGACATCTGGAAGATGTTTAACCAGACATCTGGCATAACAGTCTCCCAAGTTGACATGAAATGAAGCATCAAAGTAACCATAAATAGTTCAGGAAAAAATAAGTGAGTTATTGTGACTATTAAACTTGATATGTCAACTTCATCTGATTAAGAAATGTCTAGATTAGTAAAGCAAGCTCCTGGATGTGTCTGGCGAAGTGACAGAGGCATGAGTGTGGGCACTACATGTGGCCCCTCACCTCTTCCTCACTGACACAGTCAACGTGAGCCGAGCAGTTTGCTCTGCTGAACTCTTCTGCCATGCTGCTTCTGCCTTGGAGCCTGTTGGCCATGGACTGAATCCTCTGAAATGTGAGCCAGATAAGCTTCTTTCCCTTTAAACTGTAAGTGTTGAGTGTTGTGTCCAGAAATAGGAGAGCTGACGAATACAGTTACCTAACACTAAAGGTGTTACTGTTAATTAAGAAGGGCTGTGATAGTTTAATGGCCATTTAAGTACCTGACTAAATTAGATGAACTATAGGATTTCACCATCATTTTAACTTCATGTATCTAGGAGAGGAGTATATCAATAAAAATTTTTTATAGGGGGTGGAGGGTTGTGGGGTGGGTAGGGATATGGATAAAAATGAGAATTAACGTGTCATATACTGGTACAAATTCCCCAGTGTTGACTGTGATTGTGAGCTATATATAAAATGTACCAGTAAAGAATTCAATTAAAAATTTTGTTTTCGCCAGGCGTGGTGGCTCACGCCTGTAATCCCAGCACTCGGGAGGCAGAGACAGGAGGATTGCTGAGTTTGAGGCTTGCCTGGACTACATAGTGAGCTCAGAGCCAGCCTGAACTACAAAGCGAGACCCTGTCTCAAAAAAAAAATTTGTTTTCAAAAAAATGTGAAAATAACTAACATAATTCCAATGGAAGTGAAGTTAATCTCCTATAAATAAATATGTATTTATAATTGTACCTAAAATTCATAATAATTTGGATTTTTTCTTGAATGAATTATATTCTAAATAAACTTTTTGAATGTTTACCTATTTACAGGGCATTGTACATAGAACATAAAGCAATCTCTCTCCTTAGAGAGTTTGTATTCTAGAAGGAAAGTAAGAAGAAAATAAATCATAGAGAATATAAGATAACAAAGTACGACAGAAAAATATAAAGCAAGGGAAGAAATAAGCACTGGGGCCAAAGTGGGGTTAGGAGAGAGCACTGTTTTTAACAAGGCGATCTGGAAAGCATCGCTAAGGAGGTAAAGTTTAAAATCACAAGCTATGTGCATATTTAGGAGCAGAAAACATTTAGACAGAAGAAATAACAAGGGCCAAGGCACTCAGGAAGATCCTTAGGGTTGATCAAGAATGACAGGGTGGTCAGTGAAGCTGAAGAGGGAAGAGAAAGAGATGCCAAAACCAGGAGGCACAGGACCTAGAGAATATGGCCCTCGTGGCATCCCAGGAGGGTTGTGAGGGTTTGAGGAGGAACGAGAACAAGAAAGGGGTCTTGTGTGTTGGTGGACACGACCTCCCTTACGTTTTTAAAGTACCACTCCGGCAGCAAATATGACTGGAAGAGATTCTGTGTCTATCTAAGCAGTTGTATAAATTCTCCATAGCTAGTTCCCTACCAGGACCATCTTTCCATTTTATGTGGTGTTTTTCTTTCGTTTCAAGATGCATATTTGAGTTCAGTGAGTATGAACTAAGCTACATATAGGTAAAGCATACAAATGGGCAAGCTCTGATATACGTACACACCTGTGGAGCCATCACCACTTCAGCATGGAGAAATTGTCATTGCTCAGCAAAGTTTCCCCTTGTGGTGGGATTTTTACCTGACCACCAAAAGCATTACCTGATTGCTGTTTTAAAAAAGAGGCCGAGTGGGTGGTGTGTGCAATAAAGGCAGTGGCGTTGCTCTCTGTGTTGGCTAAGAGCTTGGTCACTGTTCCACACTACTGTTCGTGGTGGGTTTACTTCGCTTTTGCTGACTTTGGGGACATTTCACAGGGTATTCACAGAGTCATTTTCAGTGACTTTAAAAATTTCGTTGCATTTTGAAAAGTGTGGCTCATATTTCTGAGCAGGAAAAGAGGCAACTCATATTTATGTGGCAAATATTTCTTGCCAAGATCGTTCGGTGGGTATCCATCCAGCCTCTTGAAGTTATTTTGGTTCTGCACAGGGAGAGTAAGCTGTTTGGATTGGAGAGTGAGATTCTAACAGATAGATCTAAGTCAATTAAATTGGATGAAAAATGTGGCTGAAGAAGGAATTTTCTCCCAAGGGATAAATATATTCCAACTTCTGCATTATTACCCTTGGCAATAATTTCTCCCTTGAAACTAAGAAATGTGGGTGGGTTATTTTTTCCTTCCTAAATTTTACCTTTGATTTCCCTTCTATGTCATCCTAACCCTCACTCTGAAGAGCAATATATTTTTTACCAAGTGAGGTAAAATTCCTAAACAACTAATTAATTATTTTTGCCAGTACTATCTACAATACTTTGGGATTTTCTTCTGCCCAATATGTTTCTTTCCCAGACTGATGTCTTCTTTCATGATCCTGTATGAACTCCTGAACTATCTCATCACTTTCGCAAAACAGTACCCATTTTCTCAGTCCAGAACCATTCATATCCCATAAATTGATTTGTAAATTTTTTTTTGTCCAGCAAAAGCTGTGCAATTTCCATCGCATATGGTTACATTATCATTATTAGTGCTCTATTACATATGCCAACATGTCTCCTGCTCAACTGTAAAACGAGTATTACTACAATTCCCACTTTGTATGTGAGGACGGTGAAGATCAGGGATTTGCCTGGTTGAATGTGCAAGTGTTCAGAGGAAGGAAGAGAGCAAAAGCATGGGGCAGTGGGATTCTGATTTTTCTCTGCTACCATGAACAGGACTGCTGTACAAACCAATTCACTGAATGGCTGTGAAAGAAAGAAGCTGCAGTTACACTGAGCTTCTGATATCTGAGCATTGATTTTTGTAATAAGTTAATATCTTATGAGTAATATAACTACTGTTCAAGATGAACTTAAGTGTCACAATTTTGAGGGAAAAAAATACTATGGAAGACAGCCAACAAAATCAACACATGAGAAATGATTCACTTGGGTTTAAATAAAAAAGTATACCAACCTTACAAATAACTCCACAGAGATTAACAAAATCTTCAAAAAGTAAAAGGACAGCTGGTATCTTTATCAAGAATAAGAAGTCATGGGGGCCAGAGATTTAGCTCAGTGGTTCTGGCACCTGCTTAGCAAGTGCAAGGTCCCTAGTTCTATCCCCTGTAACCATATACAACAATACCAGGCATGGTGACTCATGCCCACCTGCAATCAGTACCACATACTACAAATGCTGGGCTTGGTGGTTCAAGCCTGTAATCCCAGCACTCGGGAGGCAGAGGCAGGAGGATTACTGAGTTTGAGGCTTGCCTGAGCCACACAGTGAGCTCAGGACCAGCCTGAACTACAAAGTGAGACCCTGTCTAAAAAAAAAGTCATGACAAAATTAGGAACATATGCATATGCGTATATGAAAGTATGAAAATTTTAAATTATAATACAAAAAATGGAGCTATTAAAATTGTTTAAATCCTCTGTAGCATAAGTTGTCTTTGAACAATGCTGATTGTGTTAAAAAAGATTTATTTAAGGATATAATTCAGAAAAAAATATATGTTTGATATATTGGAAAGGTTTCCATATGTCCTTTATGTGTTCTTTAAGTAAGAATGCATCCCATAGAAGTTCTAAGAGCCCTAGAAAAGAATAAGATAGATAAAAGAATAAGAAAAGATAAGAAATATCCAAGATATGAGTCTCTTCATTAAAGTAGGCTCTAGTGTTAATAAAATGTATGCAAATATCACAATCAGATCTATACAAAAGATGAAAAAAATTCAAAATTGACAGAATAAAACAAGATTATCTACAAAAACGGCAATTATTCTGATGTCAAAACTTTTGTTAACCATGAAGAATAACAGAGTAATATGTTTAATAGCTTGAAGGAAAATGCTTTTTTGAGGATTGGAGAGGTAGCGTAGTGGAGCATTTGCTTAGCATTTAGGAAGCTCTGAGTTCAAACTCCAGTAAGGGGGGAGGGAAAGAGAGAGGGAGAGAGAGAGAGAGGGAGAGAAAGAGAGAGAGAGGGAGAGAGGGGGGAGGGAGGGAGAGAGAGAGGGAGAGAAAGAGAGAGAGAGGGAGAGGGGAGGGAGGGGGAGAGAGGGAGAGGGGAGGGGGAAGAAAGGGAACTCTATTAAAAGAAAAAATATATATGTAGAGATGACTAGTGGAGACAAAAAGTCAATCATAATGTTGACAGTTTTCTCAAAATTAATTTATACACCTATGATCTTGATGAACAATTTTAAAGCATTTAAAAGAATAAACTCTAAGATGATTGCACTTGTGACCAACAATTATTAAGACAGTTTAATGGTGTAGCTATCAACCCAGCGATAGATAGGAGAGCAGTGGAGCCAAAACAGCTCAGAGACAGGCCCGATAATTGAGAGGAGCTATATACATAGCCCAGGTGGTGTTTCCAGCAAGGGAGAAAAATTAGCAACGTGAACGTTGTAGCATGTATTTATCTACTGTTACTCTTTGGATATGCGCTTGAACTTAATGAACCATAATAGGAAGCAAGAGTACTGCCATAGAACAAGCTCCCATTGCTTTTTATCTACTTATTATTTTCTTTGTAGTTCTTTGATTGGAGCTTAGATTTGAGACAGAGAGCAAGCAGATGGTGACTTAGGTAAAAGTCCTGTCAGAATTTAGGGATTTCAATCACTGTAGCATTTACAAGTGGTTTTGAATATGATATAAATTCCAAAGTAATCTATGTTCTTCCCTAACAGCAACCTCCAGTATTTCAAGGCTACAAGCTGGGGCAACTTTACCATAATTGATCTATAAAATGTAACAAATTTCATAATAGAGGCACTACTGTTCACTAGAGGCAAAGAATTTCTTTCCTACTTCTATACTGAACTGCATATCCACATTAAATTGTTAATAATTATTTTCCTTCCATAAATGATACTTAAATTTTTCTTCTCACACTTACAAGTTCTCTGAGCTGTATTCAATTTTCCCTTAGATTTTGTTTGATCCTGTGAAAGAAACTTGAATTAACTTCTTTATATTTTTATTTCATTCTGTGTCCTTAAAGAAGTAATAGGTCTTCTGTGAGTCAGTGAGGATAAATTGACTTGATTCTTCCTTCTCACTGACCCTGGAAATGCTGTGACGTGTTCAATGCCGGGATAGCTGTGGTGTCTGTGGTGGTTGACCAGTTGTGTCAACTTGAGACGTTTGGTTAAGAGAAGCTCTGCTACACTGGCTCAGCGATTCCCCATCCTAGGGCATGGGAGATCCACCCAGGGCAGCTCTTTGCCTGGGTGTTACAGACAGGAATTGAGGAAAGACAAGGCTGCTTCTGTTCCTCCAAGGAACTTCTGCCTTCATTTTGGACACTATCTCCTGCCTTGCAGCACAGATTCCTCAGCTTCTGGCATAGACTCATGAACCTTCCTTCAGGAGTAGACTCCTCAGCCTTCCATCACAGAACGATTGGTCTCCTGATACAGACTTGCACAGGACACTGCAGCGAGCTCCAGATATTCTACTAAACCAGTAGTGCAGATAGACCCTCTAGATTCTTCCTTATCCAGCTCTGGGTGACCACTGTAAGCCAGTTCTGTAAACTCTTATTTGTTCTGTGTTATACTGTTTTTCTACTCACTGATATAGTTTCTCTGTCAATGATCATCTTGCTGCCTGAGCATAAGTGTGGGCTTGTTAGCGTATTGATACTGGCCCATGTTCCCAGTCTGGATGTTATGTATTATACTGTGATTTGTTTCCTTAGCAATACTCATGCTTTGTACTTTTTGGTGGCATACACCATGTACTCATTAGGGTTATCTTCTTGGGTAGCTTGTTCTCCACAAGTGAATTAATCACAAACTCATAGAACACACCCAGTTACACATACTTCTGAATATCCTTCTGAAGTCCTTGAGCTGTCTCTGAAATACACAACAAAGATACATAAAATTTAAAACTTGAATATGAGTGTTAGAAATGTCTAGTGTGAAAAAAGGGAAAGGTAAAAATGTATCTGATATTCACATTTAGTACAAATTAGGAAGAGATTTTTAGGAGCCAGGAGGCAAGACTTCACAGACAATGCTGACCTGAGACCAGAGTTTCAGAGCAAGTTCACCCAGCAGACTAGGTAAGAAAGAATAAAGTTTTCAAAAGAAATGAATTGCAAAATAATATACTATTTCTTTATATTAAAAGACTGCTCTCACATTCATTAAAAGCCCTTTCAGAGTGTGGTGCATGCCTCTAATCACAATATTTGAGAGGCTGAGGCAGAAGGATTGTGAGCTGGAGGCCAGCTGAGGCCACATATTAAGTTCAAGTTCACCCTTGACTACACGGCAAGATCCTATCTCAAAAACAAAACCAAAAAACTTTTTCATTCCCCATAAAGACATAAGGATATATTTAAAACGTAAATGTTTTCTATTTACCTTGTGCTGGTTAACTCGTTGAATGGATCATCTTTGGACTATAGGGGCAGCTCAGCGTGACGGTGGGAAACGTACAAGAGAGGAAGAAGAGACACTGCAGGCTGGGTGGAAGCTACGTTCAGCATGAGCACACTGTCTTTTCCCATCTTTTATAGGTCCAGGTGAGTCACGTGATCAAGCACCCACTCATGGAGCAGGGGTGAACGTCCCATCCATGACGGAGCAAGGAGGAGGAAGTGAAGGCTACAGAGATGAAAAATCAAGGCTCCTCTCAGAATCTCCTTCATGTTTCCACCAGGCATTTTCAGCAACTTTAGACAAAAGGCTCAGGAAAGGTCTGTTACTAAGAGGCTCGTCTGAAGCAATCCATATGTACAGAAGCCTCAGGCTGAGAAGGTGGGTCATGAGGCATGGGCACGAATCCTGAGATTCCTGACGGTCAATGCAAAAAGGTAAAGAAAATAAGATATCAGGAGGGAAAAAGAGTATCAGATTGATGAAAACTAAGTAGTATGCATCTATGTAACTCAGCAATGTGCTTCTTTTATGAATTTCCTTAATATAAATTCTGTGTCATTAGAAAGTGAACTCTTGGGCCGGAGGGTTAGCTTAGTGGTTCTGGCGCTTGCCTCGCAAGCTCAAGGTCCTGAGTTCGATCCCCGGAAACCACATACAATGCTGGGTGTAGAGACTCACACCCACCAGCAATCATACCACATACCACAGTGCTGCTCACGCCTGTAATCTCAGCACTCCGGAGGCAGAGACAGGAGGATTGCTGAGTTTGAGGCTTGCCTGGGCTACATAGTGAGCGCAGAGCCAGCCTGAACTACAAAGTGAGACCCTGTCTCAAAAAAAAAAAAAAAGTGAACTCTTAATGTATTATAAGATTAATTCTTAATCTTATAGTTTCCTTAATGTCCATCATCCAATCTTTCTCCTACCCATCATTCTTATTTTTTTTAAAAAAACAGAATTTTAGACTTAGAGAAATCTTTGTGTAGGGGATCTTAAGCACAAGGAACAGACTCTCCCCTTTGCCTCTAAAGAGTGCCCGATTTTTAGCCAAGAGACACCAGACACAGATAACCAGGCAGATGTTTTTCGAGCCCTTGTGTCTGACTGGATGACAAAGAAGTCTGGTACTTTAGCCAAGTTGTCTGCCAACATTTCACTTTTTTCACTTGCTATTAGTTGCCTGGCCCGAGAGAAAGAGCAAAACAAAACAAGTCTTCAGCAAAATCTGGACATTTTACCCTCCACTTAATAAATATTTAAGTCTGCTGGTTGCCTCACATCCTGTAGGAGTCGGTATGAGAACCAGTTCGGCTATTTTGTACAGAAACAAACACTTAGCTCTGTGCCTTTGGGCTATGTGCTGAGACAACAGTAATGCCTCGTCTGTTTATACTGTTACTAAGTTTCTCAAGCATGTGGCAACATGGTGTTATTGAAAGATCGGGTCTGACAACGTCTTTATGAATCAGCTGCTCTAAGCAAAGCTGAATGTTACTTAATATATTTGAATCTCAACTTATTCATTTGTAAAAGTGATGAACATGATATATATATATATATATATATATATATCAATACATAGTGATAACCCCTTGAGTGTGTATGTGTGTGTGTGTGTGTGTGTGCGTACATTTCTGGCAGGATCAGGGTGGTGGCATATATTTGGTATTAATAGGCTAGAAATCTTTCCCATATGAAGTTAGGAGGCCTATGTCTTATTCATTTAAATAAACACACACTAAGAGCCTATGATGTGTCAAATAGTAAGTCAACAAATGCAAAGACAGCTACATGAGTTTCCATCGGTCGTATAGACTCCAGACTAGAAACTAGAATTCCTGGTCCTCACTCTACAGTTTACTCTGTTGCTATCCTCCACACGCCTTCACCTACTCATCCACCCATTCATCCTTGAATCTTTTGTACTCACTGTGTGCATTTTAGACACTATATGTTTAAGTAGCAAGAGAGACTTTCCCTCTATTACCTTGTAGTGAAGATGGAACACAGAGAGGGTCAGTTATATGACCTTTTTGGAAACTGGTAAAAACATTTGGTAAAACATCAAGGAGAAAATAAGTGATTTGAAGGGAATGAATTTGTTCATAGTTCACTTCTTGGGAACTTTTTAAAAATTGAATTATTTATTGGTACATTTTATATACAGTTCACAATTCCACTCAACACTGGGGGATTTGTACCAGTATGTGACAGGAGTTAATTCTCATTTTTACCCATATCTTCCCCCCCCACAACTGCCCACCCCCTATATACATGTGTTTTCTTTTTCTTTTCAAATCATATTTATTCTTTCCTCTCATTACTTTCCCCAACCACATTCCCTTTGAATATTTCCTATTTCATAAAATCTATCATACATTCTAGAACTCATTTACATGTACAGGCTCCCATACCAGAGAAAAGATACAGTATTTACACATCTGTGACCTATTTATTTCACTTATTAGTGTGTCATCTATCAACATGCAGTTCTGTTGGAATCTGGGTCTTAAATGGCAGTTTCTTCAATGGCTAAACTCACCATCACCTGAAAGGGAATTTTGTATGTTAAATCTGTATTGGTAAGTTTAAAACATCATCTATTTTATAAGTTGTTTAGAGTCAACAGAGCAATAAAAGTCCAGTGTTCAGCATCACTTGAAATCTTTGGTAATGGAAGAATATCATCCTGACACATTGTCAATACTTTTCCTACTGTGCTTTGATTGCTTTCACCCCTACCTTCTCTAAGCACCCCCCGCCTTCTTTCCAATGACTTTGCTTACTCATTCTTGACATTTAAATTTAGGCCTGATTGTTCTTGGACTTTTAATTCGGTCCATATTTAATTGTTTGCTAGCTACTTCAGTCTTATTTTACTTCTGAAGTAATTATAATCAAGGCCACCTAGCATATATCTTTTCGATTTCTCAGTACACGTTGGAGTCCACGTGAATGGCGCCCCCTAATGTTGCAAAGTGCACAACTTTCACAGCTGTACGTGGAATCCACAGCCTTTAAGAAGGGAAAATTCCCCTCCCATATGGATTCTTTCAGTTTGAATAGATCCTTAAAAGAAATTAATTACGGGGTAATTTTGCTTTTGAAATCTGAAACAATGCACACAACCCAGACAAATACACTGCTCTCTCATTTTCTATTTTCTTAGGGTTCCCAGAGGTGGTCACAATGCACAATTTACCCTTTTTCTTTCTCTAGAGAATACTGTTAAGCAGATATTTAGGATTTGAGGGTAATTGACATCTAAAAATAAGCATCTAGAATGCCTCAGATTCGTGTCATTTTTAATTTTGTCCCCTCGCCTGGAAGGACCTTTCTTTGTCTTTCTGGCAAACTACATTTTATCACTGAACCTCAGTATTTATATCACATGACTCACAAATCACACACTCAATTCGTTGACTTCTCCGTGCCCCAGACGCACACGTTTATCTTCCATTCTCTTATGCCCCAAGGCACCTTAAACAGAAAATCTCAGAAGCCAGCCGTGGCTTTTCCAGCAGACCACCTGTGCTCTGGTCGCACCCCAGTCAGGACTGGCTCACCTCTTCTCCAAATTAGAGCCAGCGAATTGAACTCATCCCCTACCTCTCTCTGCCCTGACTGCAGCTACTTTTGATTTTACCTTCCTGCCTCTCTTGAATCAACTTATTTCTCTTTCTATTCATTCTACCTCCAACCCCAAATTACAATTACTTTCTGTCTGGTCTGACCGATGGTTGCAGTCATCTAACTGACACACCGGCATCTGGTGTCTTCCTCTGCTCCATTCTGCACACTGCCGGCAGAATACATGTGCCAGTTCATTAAAACACACACACACACACACACACAGACACGGTCTTTCCCTTCTGAAATACATGTACCACGTGGGTTTGATTCCCTCATACAGCTCATGAGGCCTTGTGAACCAGCCCTTGCCAAACTTTCTAGCCGTGACTTTCCAACATTGATGGTATCGCTTTGCCTAAGGTAGCCACTGCTTCCATTTTGCACTTTGCTGCTGCTACAGTTGGCTAAAGCCCAGCCGCTCAGAGGCGCAGATGCCAAGCAGCAGGTCTGTGCTAGCGGCACTTGGGTCTTTCTCGTTGGGGAGGAAGCCCTTAGCCCACTGTGAGACACACAGCTCCGGTGTTGTCTGTGGGCCTAGCGCCTCGTGACTCCTTGCTCCAATTCCCTCTGATCTTTTTTGGACTCTTTTTCCTACTGTGAACCTAAGTTAGCTTCATGCTTGGGGAATGATATTCATATCAGACTCTTCATAATATTGTACAGAAAAGTCTTGAACTTCGCTCCTACCCTTTCTTAGCATTTACTACAAGTATGAAAGCTTCTTTAAAGTGAAAGAAAGGTGGAAAGGAAGAAAGTGGAAAGGAAGGTTTATGTGATTCCAAGGTACTAACGGTTGACAAGCGGAAAGTTGAAATGATGTGTGACTCTAATTAATGATTTGTAATTTTTATTTCTGTTATAACCTCCCATAGCCTTTTGGTAGTTTGTGACATCAGGGTAGTCACCTCTTCAGTATTATTATTATTTAGAGCTTTCTGACTTTTGTAAAAATATCATTTTCTATTGAGTGAGCAGAAGAAGTATCCTAAGACTTCTCATATTAGAAGTAAATTCTTTTTTTTTTTTTTTTTGAGACAGGGTCTCACTTTGTAGTTTATGCTGGCTCTGAACTCACTATGTAGTCCAGGCAAGCCTCGAACTCAGCAATCCTAGGAGAAGTAAATTCTTAATGAGAATTAACTCGTGTCATATACTGGTACAAATTCCCCAATGCTGAGTGTGTTTGTGAGCTGTATATAAAATGTACTAATAAAGAATTCAATTTAAAAAAGAGAAGTAAATTCTTGGATGAGATAGAAGGTTAAAATAGACTCTCCCATGGGAAAATTACCTGGAAAATGTTAAATGTCCCACGCAGCATCATGAAGCACCTTCCTTAGGGCCCTAGTTCATGATTTTACTTTTTAACCAGCTCCTTTTCACTGTTTAATCAGTCCCCATGATAGGGTGTCATTCTGTCTGCTTGCTGAGTGCATATTATTTCCATCAGATCGCATTCTAGTGTGTTTGGGAGGAACATAATGTTTGTACAAAGGAAATGTTTAATGTGTATCAAGTGGGAAGTTACTGATTCCCTTTCTTCTTGAATTCACCATTATTTTAAAGGTGGATTTTTTTTTCTCCAGCTAGATTGATAACCTACATTTTCTACTTCTACAAGTCTTATAGAAATTTCAGTACCTGGTCCCTTCTTTCCAGCTAGTAGAGATTCCTTGCTGTTTAGAGATTTCACAGCCTTCTGGAATTGTTTACTTTCATACCTTTTTGTTCAAAAGTAGCTAACACCACTTAACAAGAGCAATATAGTTGCCTATTTTCTTTTTAAATTGCTGGTACCTTCATAGATTAGTAGTAGTTTCCTTGAGGTTAGAAACTGGGCCTTTTTTTTCTCAAGATACACCAAAAGCCTAGGCTCAGAGTTAATATTTTATAAATAACTGTTGCTTCTCTTCTCTTCCTCTTATCTTTTCTTTTCTCAGCTATAACCCCAGCAGTTGCTTTTCTTTAAGTGGAAAAATATTCATCAAATCAAGGTCCTAAAACAAAAAAAGTGTTGGAAGTATTTAAAATGTTCAGAAAAATGAGGCATGTTCATTTTAGAGGGCAAGTGCTCCTGCTCTGGCACCTGGGAAAGCCGAGTGATGAAAAGGAGGAGAAAAGGGACTGGTGTCCAATCCTGAGGAATTTCCTCCTAAACCAGTTTGGAGGAGTCCTGCAGTAGGCAGCTGCAAACTGAGCCAGGACCATTTTGGTGCCCCATCATTGACCGGGGGCCGTGCAGGGGTCTTGTGTGGCCTTGCCACGAATGCCAAGGGAGACCTTAAGGCACAGCACTATTTTCATCAAGGCTGCCTGTAGCACAGGCCTCAGGTGCAACTATGAGCAAGGGTACCTCCGCACCACCACTAGGTCTTAGCGGCATTATCTGTGACACAAGAACCACACAAATACTCCACCCATGGGGCAGTGTGAGGTTTTTTTGTTTTTGTTTTGAGACAGGGTCTCGCTTTGTAGTTTAGGCTGGCCCTGAGCTCACTATGTAGCCGAGGCAAGCCTCGAACTCAGCAATCCTCCTGTCTCTGCCTCCCGAGTGCTGGGATGACAGGCGTGAGCCACCACGCCCGGCACTGTGGTATGCGGTATTGATTGTTGGTGGGCGTGAGTCACCACGCCCAGCATTGTATGTGGTTACTGGGGATCAAACTCAGGACCTTGCACTTGCAAGGCAAGTGCCGGAACCGCTGAGCTAATCTCTGGCCCAGCAGTGTGAGTTTTGATGGAGATGGATTATCTAGAACGCCTGGGCTCAGTCAAATATTTTTTACTTCAAAGTCAAGAAAATGCTCATTTCTCTCTTTTCCTTTCCCTCTAGTTCTTTGCTTTCCTATTAAATCTGTGACTTCAGTTTCCCGATCTTTTCAGAATACTCACTGTGTCAAAGTCCCAGAGAATAACTCAACGTTGAAAAATCCTCATTGTTGTCTGACATCTAGTCTTGGGCAAGATGTCCTGGCATAGTTATCCAGATAACGATTCTGGCCTTCTTCTGCCTTTATCTACAACAGGCAGCTTTGGAATGCAGAAAGAATAAGAAAAGGAAAGGCAATTCATATTTGCCATTTCATTTCTTTTTCCTGGAAGAAACAAAGCTTCTATCTCTCTTTTTTTTTTTTTTGCTTTTGAGACAGGGTCTCGCTTTGTAGTTCAGGCTGGCCCTGAGCTCACTATGGTGCCCAGGCAAGCCAACACGAACTCAGCAATCCTCCTGTCTCTGCCTCTCGAGTGCTGGGATTACAAGCGTGAGCCACCATGTCCGGCACTGTGGTATGCGGTGTTGATTGCTGGTGGGCGTGTCTCCACATCCAGCATTATATGTGGTTACAGGGGATCGAACTCAGGACCTTGAGCTTGCGAGGCAAGCGCCAGAACCACTGAGCTAACCCTCCAGCCCAAAGCTTCTATCTCTTTGAGAATGAATACTAGTGTGGGAATGCTTTGTCATATTCAAATCATCGACACATATTCAAGAAACAGAAGGATTTAGGACAGAGGAGATGAGCTGAGTAGGGAAGACTGTTATCTTGAGCCTTTAAGCTTCTTAGAAAGAAAACCTTCTTAAATCCAGCCTGCAGCCCAACACACAGAAGGGCAGAGACCAAAATAATTACATAGGGCATAGAAAAACTGAAAAAATGAAGTATAAATATAATGGGATTAAAATTCCACTGAAAAATTTTTATAATCTAAAGCAAGGAGATAAAGATGCATAGTTTACACAAATGATTCTCCTTACACCTATTCTTTTAAAACACTACACTCAAAGGAAACATATTGCTTTTTCTTCTGCCTTGATTATAGCACACCACTGAGGCGCTGAACAGTGGGGAAGTTTTCACTTTCCTTGGTTCCAGGCACCACCGGTTTAAATTGGATACTTTCCAAAGATTGCTCAATGTGATATGGTTGTCTCTGGGTCTCTCAACCTACAAACAAAATAAAAAATTTAATATCCTCTTCACAAAGATCCTCAATAAAGTGTCTTTGTTCATAGCTAGCTTAGCCAGGCTGATCTTACCTGTTCATTTGGGATGCTTATTCAAAGAGTGGTGCTGCCTTCCTGTCTGTCAGATAGCTAAGAGAGAGTGCTCAGGTTTCTGCAACAGCTTGCTGAAGTTCTACACAGTCAGATTATCTGCTAAAAAAAAAAAATAACCTCCAGGAACTCCTCAGTGCCTATGGAAAAAAGTCCAGTGAAGGCCTAGGGTTCTTGTCTAAATAGAAACGTATTTCAGGTTACCAAAAACTACAAGGATTAATGTAATGGGTACCCATGTATCTACAACCCAGCCATGCCGGACTCGAGGTGACTCCAAAAGTAAGCTGGAATTGCAGCCCCCTGTGACATCTTCTTCAACTCATTCCATTGCTACTCTTCCCCGAGGCCACTGGTGTCCTGATGGACAGCACCTCTGTTTGTGTGTTAGTCCTTCTAAGAAGTACAGAATACATCCAAAACCAGCTAATAGCATTTCTCAGGTTTAACCACACCTGCAGACATTGTAGTTCTCATGTTCCACTGAAGTTTAGGCTCAAGTGTGGCATTAGTTGTACTTTTCTAAAATTTATATTTGGATTAGTTGCAATAAATTCCATTTTTCTAGGAAATGTCTATTTTTCCTACTTTTTCAAATTTACTGACAGAAAGTTGTCCACAAAACAGCTTTAATGTTTTTTACTTTATTTTTTAATTTTAATTTTTATTTTTTTTTTGTGGTACTGGGATTTAACTCAGGCATTTCTGCTTCTGAGTTAGGCACGGTACCACATGAGCTAAATCCTCGGCCCACTTTATCTTATTTTTATAGTTAGAGATTTCATTTAACTCTTAAGACTTAGGACTGACTTTTACTTCTACTTTGCTTTACAACTATTTTCTCTAGAGGTTTTTCTAATAAATTTATTTGTAAAAAGTGAAAATCAATTTTCAAATTTAATGATACCCTCTAGCAAATTTAATGATACACTCCAGTATCTTTGTTTTCTATTGCTTTAATTCCTCCTCTTATTTTTTTTTTTTCATTTCTTCCTTTGGGCTCTCTTTGGAATACTTTATAAGTGTGTCCAATTGATTGAATTTTAAGCCTAGCTTAATAGAGCAATGTAAACTTATAAGTCTTTCTCTAACCACCACTGCCTCATCTAATTCCTGCTCATATTTTTATTGGCATATGTTTGTGACACATAAAATTATATCCATCTTGGAGAACTTATCATATATATCTCACTTTAATATTTTCACCTGCCCCTCCAACCTTTCCTCTACCCTCTTCTCCAGATCCCTTTCCTGTGTTCACGAAGTCTGTCTCCTTACTTCCTATCATGTCAACTAGCTTTGACATGCTCACTTAAGAAGTTTATGTTTTTGCATGAGGTGGTAGAAGATGATAGATATAAATAAAGATTGTATAAGTGAGAAGTGCCATAGGAAAATAGGAACAAGGGATGTTGGGGTTTAGAACAGGTTCTGCAGTTTTAAATGAAATTATTGGACAAGGCCTCATCACATGTTTTTACATGAATATCACCCTAAGGAAGTGAAGGAAGGATCTCTGTGGACACCTGAGGGAGAAGCATCCAACCAGAGGAAATTACACCGAGAAAATCAGAGGTAGCACGATGTGTGTATATATAACATACCAATAAAGATTCAAATTTTAAAATAAATGGAGGTAGGAGCATGAGCAGAATGCAGAGTGAATACAGGAGAGAGGAGAAGCGATGCACTCATGAAATTATCAGGGAATGCCCCCACGTAGGGCAATAGTGTTGTAGCTATGTCTGCAGTCAACGGGAAACCAGTGGACATTTAGAGGATGACCAGAGCCCAACACTATCTAAGTTTCAAATGCTAAGAGCTGAATCTAGAAGCAAGGACAGAATCAGCTGTCAGGAAAGAAGTCACTGAAATACTAGTACGAATTCCCCAGTGTGGAGTGTGATTGTGAGCTGTATATAAAATGTACCAATAAAGAATTCAATTAAAAAAATGATACTGGTGCAGAAGAAAGGTAGATTTGATTGTTGTCCTAGTCATAAGCAATGACAGTGAGAGGAAATGTAGAAAAAAATTATCTATCAGCCTTTAAATATTACTTCTCCAGACATTTCTCTTGTGTTACTTATTATTTTGAATTCTCCCTTCCAACTCAATTAAAAATATATATTTCTCTTCCTTACTTTGTACTTTCATCCTTTTCCGATTTAATTTTTTCTTCAGCTAGCTTTAAGCAACTGTTTAAATACTCTATGCTGATTTTAGTGTCAACAACCACATTTTTCCTTCCTCTTTCTTAAACTCATCTTTGTGATGGTGTCTTATCTTTCTTTCATATAGATGGTTTCTTCTTCGATGTTTCTAAATATTTTAATGATTACATTGTTAACTAGGTTAAATATGCTATTTTTTTCATTGTTATCTGGAATTCTTGATGGTCAATTAGCTCTTGTTGTTTGCTGGTCTGTTACATTTTCCTAGCGATTGCTCCTTCATGAACCATGTAATTTTTCTTTGTTAGTCCTCTTCAGGGGTGCTTTAACCATGGGAAACATTTTACAACTTTGTTTGTGAGTATGTCTTACCAGATAGATTAATACTTGTTTCTCGCTGGAGATCCCTAAACAATAGCTGTCTGTGGCCATTTTATATTAATTTCTCAGTGTGCAGTTGTCCACATCATTTGTGTAGGATAGATTCACTTTTCAAACCCAGGTGCAACAACTCTTTGTGAACACATCACCAGAAACAACAATTTTGTTTTGTAGCCAGGTTAATAAATTTTATTTGTAATTTTCTGTAATAGGAGATTCATGCAAGTATACCACTTTATTTCTGTAGGTGGGATCAGTATGCACCCAGTTAGCAATGATACTTCAAGCCTAATGTCATTCTTTGTTTTGTCTTTTTCATAAAAACAAAAAGTTTTACTTTTCAGGATTATCTTGTAAGATTACTCATGAGATTTTCAGGATGCTTCTTTTTCTGTTTTTGCTTCCTGTGGATTTTCCTTCTATTTCCTTTATCCACGTATTTAAAGGACGTTTGTCATGCTATTAGGAGCTGTGACATGTGTCTAATGTGACATATTGGTGGAAATGGACAGTGAGCTATTTGGTCTTTCATAATCAGTCACTAATTTTACTTTCTGCTTTCATATTCTATTATTATATATGTTAACTTTGTGACTTGGTCAAATATATAAATATTCTGCAAGTTCTTCTATTTTCTTCTCTTAGCTCCCCCTGCCCCCGGAAACCTTAAATTTAAGTATGAACCATCCATAAGTTCTAGTTTAATGTCATTCCTTTCGTGAAGCCTTCCTTCACTTTCTACAGAGAAATGACGTTCCCTCTCATGGGAATACATCTCTTATTCAGCACCTACTGACTTACACATGCATTGTATTTATTGTTATATTTTTACCTTTTCCATTCTACTCCACCCAGTCCTGTTGTAGGACAAGATCTGTGGTCTATATGATCTATTCCAATTATGACACTTTGTCTTTCAGAGTCTGAGAGTTTACTAAATCATACTGGATTTAAGCAGAGGTTCAAACAGAAGCTAAATATGAATATACTATGAATGAAACTGGTATATGCAGTGACTGCTTACATTAGATGTTCTTAAGTATATTTCAATTTTAAGACCTAGCAAAAATAATAATAAATGGTTGAAACTATAATGTTTCAGGAACTTTGTTCTGTGCAATATTTAAATGATTACTAGTTCTTGTGACAATTCAAAAAAATAGACAATGTTAAGGTCACAGAGTTAGTGTAAGAGACAGAGCTGAAATTTGGATGTAGATCTGTCTGGCTTTCAAAGAAAACAAAAGGCAAATGGACATGCATGCTGAAGTAGAAAGACAGTATGCTCTAGTGAAGAAAAAGTATTGTTCATTCCATGTAGGTGTCAGGAACAGTGAGCTGAAGCCCTGGCTCTGTCAGTCTGGTTAAATATTCTTACTGTGTTTCTATAGTACCATGTATCTGCTGCACTATTGCATTTTAATTTGCTAGATTTTAATAGCCTCTTTGGGATTGTTTCCCCCCTAAACTGAAGAAAAACTGAAGGCAAGAATTATGTTTAAATTTTCTGTTTTTATTTTATTCCTTGAAGATGTGCATATATTTCTGTCAAAATGTTTACCTAACATTTCCTAGTGCTGGACATTTGTAATGCAGATTGGTGGGTAACAGTGCTAAGAAAGCTTTCGGGACAGAGGTTTGTCTGACTTGAGCTAAAGTAACATTCTCCATTCCTACTCGAGCACAGAACTCTTTTTCCCAGAACACTCACGGGTGTCTTGCACATTTAATGTTCCAGAGAATGGCCCTTGACGCATGACTTCTTACACAACTCTTCTCCTTGTTAGTGAGTGGAAGGTGAGTAGCAGAGTCCACTTGTTTCCTGATACAAAAGAAGTGTTCCTCATACAAATTGCCAAAAGAATTAGTAGCAGAGGTAAACAGAGTTGTTAGAATTGCTGTCTTGGTAGGGAAATATAATGAGCTTTTCTGTATTTGAAGTAACCACTCTTGTTCTAGGTGTGTGTGTGTGTGTGTGTGTGTGTGTGTGTGTGCACGAGCACATGCGAGTGCACATGTGCACAAAGGAGGTGGGGGGATCTTGAATCCAAACTTGCTACTCACTTTGATCTCTCTTTTGGAAGATGATTCTATTCCTTTGACAGTGTGGACTTCTTTGTTTGCTGGTTCTCTTTCTCTGTCTTTTAATGACACGGAAGATGGAATCTGAGGCTCCCACCCTAAGCCTCATCTCCAACCTGTTTCTAGTTTTGAGTCTTGAACAGAGTCTCACTAAGTGACTAAGATGTCAAGGGTAGGCTTGAACCTGTGATTCTACTGCATCAGCCTCCCAGAGTGCTAGGATGGCAAGTGGTGTTTCTCTGCAAGCAAATACACTCAAGGGGCAGCAGAAATATTTAGAAATACAAGGACAGAGAAAAGGGCTTATCAAGTTTGCTCTGGGCTAATGGTGGCCAAGGTTGAGCCCGTGAGTGATAAGTGACAGGGCAAAAACCCTCTGGAGGCAGGTCGATCCCTTTTTATGTTGCTTGGTTCAAAGTAGCAGTAGCAGAAGTGGTGGCCATCCAAGCCCACCTGTTCTTCATATCTTACAGCTCCTCAGGGGACAAGGCAAGTGAAGATGACCCAGGGAAAAGGGGAGTGTCCTGCCAAGTTCCCAGCAGAACTCTTCTCGAGGACACGGGCTACACAGGACCCTTTGCTTTTTATAACCATTTCAGTCTCTTCTGCCCCGTGAAACAACTCTTGAAAAGTCTCTTTTTCTACAGCCATAAATGGCTCTACTATGATACTCAAGAAAATACTTGTAAAACACGTTGAGGTCAAGAATTCAATGCAATTTGTGTCATGAGGCCCAGCACACTGCATGAGGCCCAGCACACAGAGCCTTTGGGGGGTAGCATTTAGCTTTCGGGGGTAATTTCTGGTGCTTGGTGTAACTATCAGTGACAAAGATGTTTTTATTTTTCAAAGTTTTTGTTTTCATTTAATTTGCTATGCTTTACAATAGGTTCCTAAATTAAAAACAAAAGTCTAAAATATTGCTGTTGAGCTGGGCATAGTCATGGACAACTGTAACCTTTATTCTTTTTAACTGATTTTATTGGTACATTTTATATATACATTATGACTGCCTTCAACACTGAGGGTTTGTACCAGTACATGACATATCTTGATTCTCATTTTTTTCCCTCATAGCTGTAGTCTTAACAGTTAGGAGGCTGAGGCAGGAGAATTGCTGTGAATGTGAGTTCGAGGCCACCTTGGGCTAGATGTGAATTCAAGGCCAACCTAAACTAGTGAGACTCTATCTCAAAAAACTAAAAAAAAATTGCGATTAATATTTTGATATGAGAAAAAGAGCATGATTGAAGACTTACCATAGGTCAGCATTACACATTTATTTTATTAAATTCTCACAATGCTCATGAAAGATAATTTTATTCCCATTTTTCACATGAAAGAAATAGATCTCAGAGGCTAAAATGTCACAGAACTCCAGAATCCTTTGAAACCAGGTCTGTAGCATCTGCACTAGGATTTTAGAGAGATGGAAACCTTGGCTGAAATTATTTCTGAGAAGCTGAGTATGGTGGTACCAGTCTATAATCCAACCACTTTGGGAGGCTGAGGCAGGGAGATGGCAAGCTTGAGCTCAGTCT
>PVIC010022333.1:0-27757 GCA_004025085.1 Thryonomys swinderianus | reverse complement strand
GGAAGGAAGGAAGGAAGGCAGGCCTGGCTTCACTGCCTAGTATGAAGAAAAGGCTAATATTTCACAGGGGAGGGAAAAGAATTAAATGAAACAACACATGTAATCTGCCTGGCACAGAGTAAATGTCCCAGTGATGTTTGCTGCTATTATTATTCATCATCTTGTCAGAGTCAAATGGGAGCTTAGAACAGATGTGCAGCGTGGCACTGGTCCATCCCCACCTCAGTTTGGCCCCTCACTGAGGCCCAGAGGAAAATGGGGGTTTGTCAGAGCCACACTCTGGTACTGGAGCCAGACACTTCCAACACCTTCCCATGTTGTTCTTCCCACTGCGTCATCAGGAAAATGTCACCGAGGAATGAGTGAGAACTTACCTCATTCCTCTCCTCAGCATCTGGAGGCTCATACAGCACAGGGTGAGCCGGGCTCTGGACCCGGGCTCTGGACGGCTGGAGAGCTGGGCCCTTCCCAGCTGTGTGAACGTGTGTGAGTGGCTTTGCCTCTGAGTACACTTCTGTTGTCCACGAGATGAGGATAACGGAAGTCGCTTCACGTGAAGTGTCAGGAAGTTGCTGGGAAATTCCAGGAGAGCTGTCAGCACACTGCAGCTCAAAGAAAGGACAGCTCGGTCCCCTCATGTCGTTATACTAGCAAGTCTTAGGGTAACGGGGAAGCCACAAAGGAAGAAATTTAAAGCATATCCTTGAGAGAGCCTGTGTTCTTCTGGGACCTCCAGGCTCTTCACTGGTACAGCGGCTTCCTGTCCCAGCTGGAGAAGGCAGTTCCCCAGTAGTAGGGTTCCTTCTTGCCCTCCTCCCTCAGCCCCGACCCTCCCCAGCAAGCTATGGCTGGCCTGTTTTCCCCTGGTGTCTGTCCCCAGGACCCTAATCTCAGAGTGGGTGGACGATGTCACATCCTTTCTCCAGCTCTCTGGGATCCTTGAAAAGTGGCTCTTACTAAAGGCAGAGGAGCCCACGCCTCCCGGCTGCTCGGCCTTGCTCTGTCTCCCGCAGGTGGGGGGGAGACGCCTGCTCCGACTGTGCTGTGTGACCACACGCTGCCTGGTGGCTTCTATGTGCTTTGCTCTACCTGTCAGCAGCCAGAGATGGTGGCTGAGGTTTGGTCTCTGACTGCCTCGGCTTTATTCCCAAACCACCATCACCTGCCCTCCCTCCGGCACCATCCAAAGACCTGGGTCCCAGCGTACCCAGAAATGGGTGGGGCTCTGTTCAGTCATACCTGGGAGATGGATCCAGGATGGACTAGGGGACCTCAGGAGGGGGGACTCCTGGCCCTCACACCTCCTGCTTCTCTCCGGGAACAGATCTGGGCACCTCCACCTCCAGGTGCCCAGAGGCCTGAGGAGTTGTCGAAACCACTGAACCTGACATGTATAACTGCAGGAGATGCCAGCCGTCTCCTCTAGATGCAGGCTAAAAATACGGAGGAGCGAGGCCTCAGTAATGGAGACTTTAAGAGCCTGTGACATGCGGCAATGACTGTGCGGCCGCTAATGAGCTCCGAGCCGATCGATGCCTGAGCCCCGAGTGAACACGTGGGCTGGGAGGGGGGAAAAGGGTGTCACTCGGCATTTGTCCATCCTGGTTCAGAAATCAGGAATGTTGGTGTGGGCCAGGAGCTTGGGGACCAGCTCGAGTGACCCCTGGATGTTCAGATGGGGAGACTGAAGGCAAGTGACCGGAGACGGGAGTGTCAGGAGAGGCAGACCTCGGGGGACTCCAGCCGGATGCCTTCTTCTCTGCCCTCCTCCCTGTGTCCAGCTCGCTGTCTCAAAGCCCAGCACAGACCTTGCGTGAAGAGACCCCGCCAGAGACCACCCGGATGAACAAATGGGTGAGCGAGGCGACTCTCACCTGCCACAGCAGAGCTCCACAAGTGCCTGGCCCAGGCAGGCACTCCAAAAGCACTTGCCAGATGATTCTCTGACCTGCTTCTCAAACTCCTCCTTCCTGCACAAGGAGGCAGAGAAGCCTGTGGTAACAGTGCCTCAGGTCTGAGGTCGCCTTTTGTTGGTCCTGTCACTCAGAACCTTGGGTACTCTTTCCTGCCAGAGAATGTGAGTAACAACAAGGCCACAGTGGACATTCTTAGATGTTTCTAAGGCCCAGCCTTAAGAACAGCACATGAATTATCCTATTTAGTTCTTACATCAACCTTAGAAGTTCAATGTTTTACTGGTTTTTTTTGAGGCAGGGTCTCACTATATAGTTGAAGCTGGCTTCTAACTCACTATGTAGCCCAGGCTTGCCTCAAACTCATGGAAATCCTTCTGGCTCTGCTTCCTATGTACTCCCAAGCGGGGAAGGCAGGTGGATATACACTCAATTTTACACTCAATTTTGGAGCCAGAGGTGCTCCAAAAGGTGGTGTGACTTGCCCTACGTCATGTCTCTAGGAAAAGGTGGAGTCAGGACTCAAACTCAGGATGGCCTCTCCACTTCCTCTGTACTCACTGTATTCCCCTGCATTCACTTAAGTACAACGTTGGGGGGGGGGGGCAGAAAGCCATGCAGAATGAAGGCAAAAAAAAAACCTCCAGGGCCCATAAAGTGTTTGATAAATTCCAGGAGAAGAATAGGAAGAAATAATGAGCATTTGTCAGAGCCTTTTATAGCATATAAGATGCGTTTCCCTGCATTCTCTCATTTGATCTTCACCACAGGCCTGGGAAGAAGGTATTATCATTATCTACATTTTATTGTTGAGGAAAGGAAGGCTCCCACACTCCCAGCTTGGGCTGGGCAGCCTGCACACCTGGGGGTGCCACGCTGCAGGGGTGAGGCAGTCACAGTCTCTCCCCATGTAAATCCAGATAACTCTGTCCTCTTTCCATCCAGAGGGAAAAGGTCAGCAGGAGCCCAAATGCCACCTCTGCCAGACCTCACGCTCCTCTGAGCTGTCCAGCCCTGGTTCCCTGGGCGGCCCCTCCCTCCAAGGCAGGGGACAGATTGCTGTCTTCTCCATTACAAAAAGCAATAGCAGACACCAGCTGCCCTTGGCAGGTTTAAGTACAGTCCGGGGTCAGGGTTTGTTGTGATGGTCTGAAGACAGAGAGTACGAGTGATATGAGACCAGAGCACCCCACGCTCTCCCTGCTCCCTGTCCCCCGCTCCCTGACAGCTCCTTGGCCAAGAAGCACGTGGCCAACATTGGCAGAACATGGATGTGGTGACAGAAATTCAGACACAACGTGACGCAGGGCGGGAAGAGGCTCAGGTCCTGTACCCGGCCCGGATCTCAAAAGGAGGATCAGGAAGTGACTGTGATTACCTGTCCTCAGCGTGCCAGCATCAGGCGTGTTCAGCAAGTCTCACCCACCTTAATCTTTTGTGCCAATTCAGATGGATGGAAAAATGTCATTTCTCAATCACTGTACAAAAATGAGAACTCAGATGTTAGGTGATTGAATTTTTGATCCCAGTTAATATGCAATAGGCCCTTGGCTTATGAACTTGATTGGTTGCCGACAGCTGGGTGTAACTTAAATTGGTTGCAAGTCAACTGGGATGTGTGGGTGTTTACCTGGGTACATGCTACAGATAACAAGAGGCAGGAGAGTCTTCCATTAACCTAATTACCCCAAGTTGCTCATGTGTCAGGTTGGCCATAACTTGAGGGTCCACTTTATAAGGTTAGTTTTACAGTTTTTGTGATTGAAAAGGGAGCTCAGAGAACTGTGCCCTGTAGGACTCATGCCAGCTTTGACACACGGCAGCCCCACCATGCAGCAGGCACACTGCAAGGCTCTGAGAACATGGCGCCAGACAAGACAGTGTTGCTGTCAGGAGTTTCCAGCGTGGTGGAGAGACAAGCAAACTTCATGTGTGGTGGGTGGAGGCTCCTGACCCAGCGAGGGCAAAGCAGAGACTCTGGGAGGAGGGGGACCCTGACTGCCAGAGGAGCAGTTCTGAACCCCCGTTCTGAGGCCAGGCAGCCTGAAGCAGAGGCTGGGCTCTGCTACTTCAACCCTGGCAAGTTGTTGGGCCTCTTTGTGCCTCAATTTCCTCATGTGCAAAATAGAGATAATAATAGTAACTTCCCTCATAGGGTGGTGAGAATTAAATTAGTTAATTCATATCAAACACTTACAGCAGTGCCTGTCCAAAGGCAGGTGCCCACTACATATCAACTGTCACTGTTTGTGTATTTGTTTGTCTGTCTGTTTGTTTGTTTTTTGAGACAGGGTCTCCCTTTGTAGTTCAGGCTGGCCCTGAGCTCACTATGTAGCTCAGGCAAGCCTCGAACTCAGCAATCCTCCTGTCTCTGCCTCCCAAATGCTGGGATTACAGGCGTGAGCCACCACGCCCAGTTACCATCACTGTTTTTGCCTTGCAGTTTGTGAGGACATGGAAGGTAACATTTGGGAAGCACGAAGCCCAGAGTACGTGCTCAAATGTAAGTTCTGTCATTTGTGTTATGAAGTAGGTAGTTGCTATTACTGGCCAGGTGGATGAAAGGGGGATAGGAAAGGAAGCCAGGGCAGGGAGGATAGCATATGGAAAGACCTAGAGGCCAAAGACAGCCTGGTGCATTTGGGAAAACAGAGAAGTTCAATTAGACTGGCAGATAGCCTGGCTTCCAGGATCACTGCAGGATGGGGTGGAGAGGCCAAGGCTGGGACAGACTCCGGAGGCCCCGGGTGTCACAGCCTTCCTTCCCCTTCAGCCAGCTCTGCCAAGAGTGTTTGGGCTGCTGAAGACTTGCCCGGGGCCAGAGGGAAGATGGGAGTGTGAGGAGGCTGCTCTGTCCCATCTCTTCCCTGCCCAGTGCCACTCTGTGTGGAGCCACTGACTGTCAATTAGGCAGCCTCAGTGCACGAGGCTCTCTTTCCTCATGCGAAACATGTCACATCCGGGAACGATCAAAACAGCTTTGCTTTGGCAAAACGTCTTGTGCTGCGTATTTGTTCTTTGGTGTCTGAGTGTAACTCCTGTTGTTCCCGAGACACCTGTGATTTGCTGGTCTCTGACAGCATTTACCTGCTCAAAGTCTCTGCCTGCCACACAACACACCTGGTGGTACCCCATTCCTTTCTCTGCCACCCTCAGAGCAGTCAATGCCTCTCCAGGCCACAGAGGGTGGGGACAGGACTGTATCAGACACAGCTGGCAAGGACAGCCAATTTTAGTAATTACCTTTACCATCTGAGAATGCCTACTGTGTGCCAGATGCTTTGAAGGCTCTGTTTTCAATCTCCCCAAAACCCCACAGTTAGGGTTAATTACTTTTATTTAGCTAAAGCCCAATAAGGTAACAAAGTGGCCCAGCACTACATGGTTGATAACTATGAAAGGTGGGATTTGAACCCAGATCTCTGCTACCACAGCTTGTAACTTGCCACGATTAGGCCTGGCTGCTTCTCTGAAACTCACTGGCTCCCCAGCTGCCTGATCCTGAGTGGAGGGCTTGAGGCAGCTGGAATTCAACACGGGCACTGAGAGTTGTCTCACTAGGTCCCTGGGCTCCCTTCCTTGAGGCAAATAGCCTTCAGATTTCCCAGGCCCCCACTGCTGGCCTCCAGAGCTTGGTCCTTGACTGTCTTTCCTAAAGGCAGCCCATTGCCTGCCTCTGTGTGGCTCCATGGGTGGAGCTGGGCCTCCAGCCTTTTCCTGGGTGACTCACTGCTCAGCAAGTCTCACCTGGGTGTGCTGTGGGCTCAGGCAAGGTTGCTGTTGTTATCACAGAGGAGCAAGCACAGCCTGTTAACCTCCTGAGGGCCCTCCCTGTCCTGTGTCCCCTTTCTCTGTATTTGGGACCCCAAGAGCTGGAGTGAAAGGAGACTCTGAGCCTCTGTCATGTGCTGAGCTCCCTGCGGCAGAGCCTCTCCTGTTCTCCTCTATCTCCTTAGTGGCCGTGGCCCCGTGGGCCATCAGATGATCTGTGCAGAGGGACCTCCCCACCGGTGCTAGTGTTGGCTGAGCTGGACAGAGCACTCATCTGCACAATCCCACTGAGCTCTGAGAGCGACTGTATAAGGGGGATTATTTTTCCCCACGAATGAGGAAACCGAGAGAGGCAGAGAGCTTCTGAGAGACAGAGCCATGTGCCCAGACCACAGCTGGGAGGGTGGGGCCGGGTTCCACCCTCCGTGCTGTGACCCTGCGCCTGTGCTCCTCAGCCTCAGCCTTTCGGCGGCTTAATGGGACCTGGGACCAAGGGAAGACCCTCTGCTGCCCTCCAGTCGGCTGTGCCTGTCTCGTGCTCCCCCAGCTTCCTGGGGTACTGGGGTCCCTGCCCATGCTGGCCCCTGCCCTGGCCCACAGGCTCAGAGCAAATCTTCTACCAACACGCTTATTATTTCTAACTTTAAGAGAGAAACCTCAGTTCAAAGCCATTTTCAATTCCATTCAAGTCAAGGAACAGTTCTCGCTTTGCCTCTCTGACCCCCCTACTACCCCACCTCCTCCTCCAACTGGCGCCAACAACGAAAGATAAATCTTTCCTCAGAAATATAATAGTTGTTCTTCCTCTTCCCGTTGAAGCCTTTGCCAGGTAATTAGCATACGCTGACATCTTGATAGACGAAAAGAAAGGCATGAGATAATTCCCTTTTTCTTTAACCATTATAGTATGAAGCAGCCTTTCAATTTGCCAGTTACCCAATCCAGCATTCCTGAATGCAGCCCACCGTGTGACATGTTATTCTAGCCGCTCCTACCATCTCTGGTGTTCATCACCAACGCTGGGTCACAGTTGAGAGAGAAGAATCTCCTTCACACGGACACCTCTCTGGTAGGAGGGGCAGCCAGGGTTCAAATGGTCTGGAGCCTGTGCGAATGATTCGGTCATCCTTGGTTGCGCGCCCCCAGCTGGCGGCCTGAGGCCTTGCAAGGGCGGCACGCGCAGCTCCGGGATGATTTTCAAAGTCCTCTCCTTCCCCTCTCCTTTACCTGCTCTCCAAAAGAAGTTGCCTTTGACCAGGAGCCCTAGGAACCTCAGTGTGTGATGATTTTCTCTGCTTTCCACCACACGTTCTGGCCTCACGACCTGCCCTGTGAGGCTATGCCCAAACTCTTTGGAAGAGGTTGCCCTCTGTGGTCATATATATGCTCCTAGGTGTGTGACTTTCTCCTGTGATCTTTTTGGTAGTAAGTAACTTGGAAGAATGACAAATAATCCTTTCATTTCGCAAAGCATGTATTACATGCCTACTATGTGCTGGGCACTAGCCTAGACACAGAAAATACAGAGATGAACAGGACAGGCAAGGGGCCCAGCTTCATGGAGCTTCCCATCCAGTCCAGGGAAGTACACAAAGATATAATTATCTATAAGCCAGTAGAAGGCATAATTTCCAAGGGTGATGTGTGCTTTATGAGGAAACAAAACAAGTGTAGAGAAAGGGAAGGAGTGGCGGGATTATCTTAGGTTGGACAGGATTTGAGATATGAACCATTACATGGATGAAGTCAACTGAACCAAACCCAAAGGAGCCAGGGAAAACGTTCCTCAGAGTGGGAACAGCAGGCGCAAGAATCCACAACACCCGGGGTCCTGCAGCAGCCCAGTTGCTTTGGAGAGAGCTGCCTCGCTCTACACAGCTCTGACTTTCTCTAGTGCTGCAAGAGGGGGCAGGGTGAGACCAGCAGCTTGCTCGTTCCTGTGGTGAGATGGAGAAATGGCTAAGTCTCCCAACCAGCCAGGACTTCCCAAGGCCAGGAGCCAGGTGTCAGGAATCTGAGCAGAAACTGGAACCCAGACACACCCTGTCTTTCTGCCAGTGGCTACTCAAGAATATCTCCAGCCCCTGTCTTCTGATCCTTTGACCTGAATAACAGGCAGCTGCAAAGAGGAGGCTCAGCTGCCTCCACCATCCCCTCCTGTTTTGCCCACGGGCCCCTCCTCTTGGCTGGGGCCATTCCTGGTCCCCTCTCTGGGCCCTGGAGCTGGAAGGAGAGAGGGGTGAGAGCTAGGCAGCCGCCTTCACCAGGGCAGAGGTAATTCCTCTCTATTCCTTCAGCGGGGCGAGGATGAGAGCTTTCTTAAAAGGAAACTCAGAAAGAAAAAGTGAAGAGAGAGAAAACACATGCAGAAGCTGGGAAAGAGTCCACAGAGCTAAGCTCCCCTCTCCAGAGGAACTGACTTTCTGAGCCCTTACCCCACTCCACCATCTTTGAGATTTAAGACACAGGGTGGCCACGGGAAAGCACAGGCCGAAGGCAGGATGCCATCTCTCAGAGATGGGGACACCATGCACAGGCCCAGAGCCCAGAGCCCAGAGAGCCTCACCAAGTCTCATGAAGCCTGTGGGGAGTTCTGTTGCCTCGGCCTCCAGACACATCTCCCACCTCTCCCTGCCTCCTATTTCTTCATGCAAGAAATCAGACTGACTTTTCAAAATGAATATGTGAATCAGATTATGCCTTTTATAATGAAAATCCTCCATAAATACTCTGGTGGGAAAAAAAGAATGGCCTGAACCCCTGAGTGAACCCTCGTCTGCAGTCACACACTGCCCCGGCGTCCCAAGTTAAATCCTGTGGGATACAAAGGACCTGCCTTCAGCCCAACCCAGACAACCCTGAAGGACTCTAGCTCTAACGCTCCCCACAATGGGGTTGGCCCGAGGCTGGCCTTGGGCCTGTCCCCAGCTGTCTCCTCTGCCCATTTCTGCCTCTTCTCCTCTCCCGGGGCATGGAGCCCAAAGGAACACCTGAACAAACTCTTCCACCCAAAGCACAAATGAAAGCAAAAGTTCCACTCACCTCCAGCACTGTGAGTGGACATTACATATATGTGTATGTAGACATACACACATGTATTTTTAATGAGAATCCGGCAGGGCCTGCTCCCCTCACTCTTGCCTGCCTTTCTCTTCTGGCAAGATCTTTCCCCTACACCTTGTCTAAAATTTCAGCTTTACATAGTCCTCTCTTTTTTCCTCTTTAGTATTTATCACTGATATATGTCCTGTCCCCCCACTGGAATCTAAACTCCATGAGGGCAGAGACTGCTTTGTGTCATTCCTGGTGACCTCCTGCAGCTTACCACAGTGTCCGGCACACAACCGGGGCTCAGTAGTTTAAGGAATCTCTTGTTGTTCTTTGGAGTACCAGGTATTAAACCCAGGGCCTCACACTGAACTTTTTTTTTTAATTGAATTCTTTTTTTTTTTTTTTTTTTTGAGACAGGATTTCACTTTGTAGTTCTGCCTGGCCATGAGCTCACTATGAACCCCAGGCAATCCTGGAACTCAGTAATCCTCCTGTCTCTGCCTCCCGAGTGCTGGGATTACAGGCAAGAGCCACTACGCCCAGCCCTGTGGTATGTGGTATTGATGGCTGGTAGGTGTGAGTCACCACGGCCAGTATTGTATGTGCTTACCGGGATTGAACTAGGGCCCTTGCGCTTACTAGACAGGCGTTGGAACCACTGAGATAAATCTCAGTGATTTAACTTTAAGTGAATTCTTTATTGGTACATCTTACATACAGCTCACAATCACACTCAACATTGGGGAATTTGTACCAGTATATGACATGAGTTGATTCTCATTTTTACCCATATTCCTACCCTCCCCCCAACCCTTTTTTATTTTGAGGTAGGGCCTCACTAATTCAAATAGGAAATCCTCCTGCTTTAACCTCCTAGGATGTTGAAATTACAGCTGTGTGGCACTACACTTGACTCTGAGTACATTACTAAATGAATCTCCTACCTGTATCTATCATGCCATGCCTAGAACATATATGTTATAAAATAAAATATTTGTAAAAATAATGAATGGGATTTCAGGTGTGGTGGCTCATGCCTGTAATCCCAGCACTTGGGAGGCAGAGGCAGGAGACTTGCCATGAGTTTGAGGCTTGTCTGGGCTACATAATGAGGTCAGGGGCCACCTGAACTACAAAGTGAGACTCCGTCTCAAAAAACTAAGAAAACCAAAAATTAATAATAATAATAATAAATGAGAAGTGTCTACCAGTGGCCTTGTTCTGAACGCCCTTTTGCTGTAAGGGGTGCCAGTAAATAAGTGCCTGATAAACCTCGCAGTGAGTTTCTGTGTTTCTTGCCATAGCTGGCACCTAGTATGGGCATGAGCAACCCTAACTGCGTGCCATAAAGGCAGACTCCCACCAGCCACACTGAGCTCTGCCCAATCACCAGGCAGCTGCTCCCACTTCCCAGACTGAGAATTTCCAGTCCTCCCCCCGCCCCCGTGTGTATGGAGGTGGGTGGGTGCCCCTCATGGTCCACCCTGTGTCCCAACTCCCTGCCCCTGACAGAGCGAAGCCTCTCTGACCAGAGTTCAGCCCTTGCTGCATTCTTCCCTCAGCCCGGGATGCAGCAAAAAGCTCCTTCCACAAGGCCTGAGGCAGCTTGGGCCACACTGTTCTCCTCGTGACCTCCCACCACATGTATTGACCAGACGCCATCTTTTTTTTTGGAGACAGGGTCTCATTTTGTAGTTCAGGCTGGCTCTGAGCTCACTATGTAGCCCAGGCAAGCCTCGAACTCAGCAATCCTCCTGCCTCTGCCTCCCGAGTGGCTAGGATTACAGGTGTGAGTCACCACACCCGATATTGTTGGTGACCAGGAACTGAACTCAGGACCTTGCGTTTGCTGGGCAGGCGCCGGAACCACTGAGCTAAATCTCCAGCCCAACCAGACGCCATCTTGGCATATGCTTTCTCCCAGAGGGCATCTACTTAGATTCTGCTGCAGGGTGTCATTCACCTGCCACCAGATCTCCCCCCCCACAGTTGCTATCAACAGCAGTAACAATGCTCCTTGACATCTGGAGCCTCTGGTTACTGTCCAGCAGGTTTACATCTCTCTCATCTCTGTATCTACACAACCCTCCCTCCAGTAGGGCCCTGCCCTTCTTACATTGCGGGGCCCGGAGCAGGCTTTAGTCTAGTGCACATCCACCCGCTCATTCATTCCTTTATTCAAACACTAGGAATTGAGAATCTGCTGTATGTCAAGCACTGCACTAGATATTGGGGGGACAGTGGTGGACCAAATAACCCTGTTGTCTTCATGGAATTGGTATTCGAAGAGGGAGAGGAGTAAGGTAGCAGTAATAAGTAATCAGCTAAATGGACAGAATGACAATTGCAACGGGAAGAAATAAGGTGGAGGAGGAACCAGGGAGTGCACAAGCAGGCAACGGGCTTCTGCTGTAGAGAGGGGTTTGGAGGGAAGCCCTCCCCAGGGGCAGCTGAAGGAATAAGGGAGCCCGTGTCTGTGATGGCTGCCACTGTTCCACGAAAGCAGAGCATCAAGTGCGGAATCCTGAGGCGGGATCATGCTCAGCAAGTTCAAGTTCATCTTTGAGAAAGTCCAGAGACAAACAAGACTAGCGGAATATGAGAAGAGGAAGAGATTTATCAGAAGACCACATATTATAGGGTCACCATAAAAACTCTGACTTTGACCCTGACTGAGATTTGAAGGCACTGGAGGGTTTGAGCAGAGAGGAAACTCAATCGGTCTCACATTTTAGCAGGGCCCCCCATGCCACGTGTAGGGGGACAACAGCAATGGCAGGGAGACACTTGCAGCAGAGCAGGGCAGAGACCATGATGATCGGGACCAGGGCGAGAGCTGTGGAAGTGGTAAACAATGGGCAGGCGCTGGGGGGCGAGGATGGCAGTAGTCGCTGATGCGGTGCCTGAGGCTGGTGAGAGGAGCCTGTGTGAGGTCCAGGCCAGCGGACAGTTGGTGATCTTGTCCCTCCCTGTTCTCCACTGCTCTTAGGTTTGTCTGAGGCCTCTCCCGTGGACTGTCAAGTCCTTTCCTGACCCAAACCCCCTACTCACCTCTGCTCTTCCCACAACAAGGTCTAATCTTCAATGACAGTGAAGTGTAATTTGAAACAGTTACTGAGGGCTGGGGATTTAGCTCGGTTGGTACCACCCCTACCTTGGAAGCACAAGGGCCCCCGTTTGATCCCCAGTACTGCCAAAAAGAAAAAAAAAATCACAGAACAGTCATTGAATGCTAACTTCATGCCAACCTGGGCTAAGTGCTTAGCAAATGCCACCTCATTCATTTTTAACAATCCAATAAGATGAGTACTGTTACCCAATTCTTTTTGGGGGTACCAGGGATTGAACTTGCCAGGCAGATACTGTGCCGCTGAGCTAAATTCCCGGCTCTTACCTATTTTTATTAGTATGTTCACTTTACAGAAAACAAAACCGAGGCACAGGGAAGTTAAATAACTCAGCCCAGGTCAAGAAGCTAGTAAACAGCAGACCTGAGACTTGAACCCAGACATCCAACCAAAGTTTTTCTCTAACCACTGTGAGGGACTCAAATTCTAGCTCTATGATCAGATGTGGTTTCACTCTCTTGATCTCTTCCAGGAGACAGTTCTGCAGGCCTGGAATATTCTTGTTCTGGTCCCTCCCACTCTCTTCAGCCCCCATCCACATCTTTGTCTGGCTAAACTGCCTGGCTCTAGGAAGCCAGGCCCAGTGCGGTGCCTGCTGGCACTCCCGCAACTGCTGTGCTTGCCGGGTCCCAGCCCTGCCCACCTGCACACAATCTGTTCACACACACTCAGCTGACACAAACTCTCAGGCCCTGGAACCAGGTCTATGTGGCTCACAGCTGTATCCAGAGTGAAGAAGAGAACCAGCCAGAGAGCTACTGAATGATGGGACAAAAATGCAGACATTCACCCTCTGTTAAATTCCTCAGTCTTATGCCTGCTGGTTAGAGTAGATAATCACAGCTAGCATCCAGTGAGTGCTTGCTTTAAGCACTTTCTGTGCTTTTTCTCATTCAATCCACCCATCACATTTTGAGATAAAAGTGATTGTCCATTTTACAGATGAGAAAACTGAGGCTTTCTGAAATTCAGTGAATTCCCCAGGGTCAGAATGTTATCCTGGGGTGCTAAACAATTATCAACTGAATCAAATTTGACAGTGGCATTGCCCTGTGCCTGCTTTCTTTTGGGTGCACAGTTCTGAGCACAAAACCTGGCACAGAACAGGTGTTCAAGAAGTGAATAAAGCCACAGTCTGGACCTGCTGCAGAGAGGAAGGGCGCCTGCTCCTCCATCCTCCTCCTCCCTCCCTCTCTATAGTTCCCTCTCCTCATTCATTTCCCCTTCACACCCGTAATGAGAGCCCTGAGAGTGACCGATGGAAGGGTGTGATTTCCCCGAGAGAGCTCCATTTGCATGGGAACATTCAAGCAGGAACAGAATTGTTCCATGAGGGCATGAGGCTTCAGAAGACAGCTGTGGGTGGAGGGTTGTTGGGAGAAGAGGTGCGAAGAGTGGGGAATGATCCTTTATTTATTTATTTCCCTCCAGGAGCCTGTACCTTTCATTAAAACTGCCTCCGGATGTAGGTGCAATCAAACATTCATTAGCCAAGCTAGGTACATTTAAAAAACCAACTAACGCCCAAACACACACACACACACACTCTCTCTCTCTCTCTCTCTCTCTCTCTCTCTCTCTCTCTCTCTCTCTCTCTCTCTCTCTCAGAAGGCAATAATCAATCTGTGAAATGAAACCAGTCCTTCCGGCGAGAAAAGCAGACTTTGTTCCTCTGCACAGCGGGCCCCCAGGACCTGCGGACCGGCCCCTGGGCCCCTGGCCCCCAGCCTCGGGGTATGGTGGCTTCCGCACAGGTTCCTGCACGCATCGTTCCCTGCCCAGATCTGACCCCGGACCTGGCACCGGAGCGCAGGGCCCGCCCCCCGCCCCCCCCCCGCTGGACGGCACCGGGGTCCTTCCTGGCCACCCCGCTCCCGCCGCCCAGGGTTTCCCGCGGAGAGTTCGCAGTGGCTCCGGACTCTGCCCAGGTGGTCCGCTCCGGGCAGCCGACGCCCCTACCCTGCCGGCTGCTCGCGGAGGGGAGCTGGGGCGGGTGCCGGGTGGGGCGGGTGCCGGGCGACGCTGGCTCACCGCCCCCCCCAATCAGGACCGGCTTCCTGGAGGAGGGGATGGCGGCGGAGCCTGGAATGGGGGCAAGGAAGTGGCTCGACAGATGGGGAGTGGGAGGCTTTTCCCAGCATATGGGGCCGCGTGGGCGGAAGGAGTCTGGACGGGGTGGGGGAGGGGCCAGGGCTGCCGAGACTGTCCCTGGAGCGGCGACACGCACTGGAGTCGGGGTGTGAGCGGCGTGGAGGGAGAGGCGGTCACCCCTCAAAGGTAGGGGCGGGCGAGTGGGGGCAGCCTTCCATGCGCTCACCCTAGAACCTGCGGAAGACGAGGACGCACCGCGCCTTGCACAAGGGCGCCCCCTGATGGCGCCTCACGTGTCAAACACGGTTTCCATTTTCTTCTAAATGTTTAACAGAATCCTTAACGAAGAGCTTCCTAAAACCCGGCTGGTGGGCCGACATCTCCTTTGGCGGATGCTTTCCTACCCATTTTACAGCCAAAGGATCAGAGACCCAGGAAGGTCACGCACCCGAAGTGGCAAGAGCCAGGATCCCGATCGGTGCATCCATTCATTCAGCATGGCCCGACTTCTAGTCCCGACTGCGTGCCTGGGTCTGGGACGCTGCAGCGCACAGATGGACAGGTCCTGGCCTCCCGGGGCTTATAGTTTAGGTGAGGAGACAGAACTCAAGTAAACAAATAAATGAGCAAAATAATCTCCAGGCTGCGGAGGAAATAAACCAGGGTGTGGAGCGAGGCAGCGACTGTGCTCTCGGCTTCCCCCCAGGCTGCCGCCCCCTCCCTGCTCCCTGGGGATCGGGATTTGTCAGCCTTGGTTTCAAGGCAGGCAACAAAGGAAGGCGGCTCTGGGGGTGGAACTGAGGTGCTGCTGGTGGTGCACATTCCAAGGCCAGAGTCGCCGGCATCCTTGGCACTACCCGTAGCCCCAGGCGCTCCCACTGTGGCCAACCGGCTGAATTATCTCATCGCAACCGATGAGTTTTTAATCTGTCTTCATATACCAGCCCGGCTGCCTGTGCTGGGATGACTACCGACTTCTCTGCACATTGATTCTGCCTGTCCTGGCGGCCCTGAGATGATAGTGGGAGGGGTCTCAGCTCTGGAAAAATTAAGGGGAGCCCCAGAGCTTGCTGTGGACAGAGCCCTGCAGCACTGAGAGGCTCGGAGTTTCTGGGGTGCTGCCCAGAGGAGGCTGTAGTCAAGGCTAGGGGGAAGTCTGCGGTTGAGCTTAGGAGATGGGGCAGCCCCAGTAGGTTCAGGTCACTGACCCTACTCACCGGACAGGTAAAAGGAGGAGGGAGAGGCCGAGGTGGCCCGGGACAAGACAAGGACTGAAGGTCAGCAGGAAAGGGCTTGTCCCAACTCTGCTGTTTACAAGCTGTATCCCTTTGGGTGGTTATTGGGTTGTTTGTTGTTGTTGTTGTTTTTGTCTGAACCAGAGTGCCTGCAGAGTGTGTTTAGTGAGGTGATCCGTGTGCTACTGAGCCTTCACCATGGGCGCTCAGGAACATTCAGCTGTTATTAATATCTCTACCTGTAACCTGGGAGGAGGAGGCTCTGCTTCCCTGAGAGATCTCTTGTGAAACTCAAATGGACCGAGGTGCCAGTCCACGTGAGTGACTATCATTGTTGATTACCTGCCAGCTCGCCGCCGCTAATAAAGGTGTGAGGAGGCGTCAGGCAGACACAGGCTACTTGGTCCTGCCCACATTTGGTCAGTGACAGACACAGTCTCAGCAGCTGCTAGAAATGCAGCTTTCTGCACCCTCCCCCACCTCCCAGCTAGCCTGCTGGTGCAGAATGAGGATAGAGGCCCCAACGTGCCCTGCTACCCCACCATGCTGCCGATAGGGACTTGAGAGTGACCTTTCAACCATGCAAACCTGAATGTCCCTCACTGCCCTGGTCTAAGCCCCACACAGGTCATGGGGGCCCAGACTGTGTTCTGATCCTTCTTTGGCCTCTCTTGCTTCTGCCTTTATAAATATAATTCCTCCTAACTAGGTCAGTTTCCCTTCTAAGCTGTAATGCTTTAAGGACAGATACTTTGTCTATTGATTCATCAACAGAAGATGGTCAGTCAATATGAGTTGACCAACCACTGAAGCTGGGAAGTCTCTTCCCTCTCCTTGAACTCTGCCTTGAAATACATATTTGTGTCTCTCATTTTCACCGGACTGGAAACTCCTCAAGGCCAGGGTAGCTCCTTCTGGTTTCCTGCTCTTATCTCCAGTGCCCTCTTGCAGTAGTGCTCCAGAAAAACTGAAATAAATAAATAAATAAATAAATAAATGGAAACAGTAAGGGACTCCTCATCTCTTTAGCGCCCCCTGCTGCCCCTCAACCCCCATCTCCTTGTGACTCTCACTTCTCGTGTCTCAAAACCAGCTCTCCCTTCTCAGCCCCTCCTCTTTCCATCTCCTTCCTCTGTTCGTTCCCCAGCCCTTTCGGCTTTGGCTGCCTGTCCTGATGAGGAGCAGAGTCGCCATTTCCTCTGCTCTGGTTGGGAGAGTGCATCCAGCCTTCCAACCCTCCAAACAGTGCAGCTCCAGGTCTGCAAACGTAGGGAGGCTGCACCCCTCTCTCCTCAGCCAGTCAGGTCTAGCAAATGCCAAGTCATTGCTGGCTGGTGCCTGTCTCCAGCTCCTCCAGCCTGAGGAGTCACTTCTAGCAGCTGCCAGAGAGCCACCGGGCGCCTGATGCTGAGGGTGTCAGCATCTCCCCCCTCCCAAACCCCCTGTGAGGATGCATGGGGGTCCCAGGATTGGCGCCAGGCCTGATGGATTCCCCCAGTGCTATCCCACCTCAAGTGCCCCCTGCCAAGGACGCCTGGGTGCTGCTGGCAACCCAGCCTCAGTTTCTCCATGGGGCCTTCCTGCTGACGAGCTGCCAAGGGTACATTTGCAGGGCTGCACCAAAGCTGCAGTGCCTGTGCATGCTAATAATTAAGCCCCTACAAACTGCCTGTAGATAACCATAATCCCTTGTATTTATATAGCCCTGAGCACATTTCAAGGCATTTTCATATATATTATCTCATATGATCTCCCACAGTAATCCTATTGGGTAATTCTGGGAAAGGAATTAATGTCCTTTTTTTGAAGGAGAGAAAACCAAGACTTCAAGAGGAAAGAATCTTGTCTGAGGTCACACAGCCCATGGGGACCAGAGCGGACCCAGGATGCAGTTCCTGACATTTCGGTGATCTTAATCTTGTCTTTGCCCAGGTTGCGGAGGCTCAGGCCCAGTAGCCTATAGCTCGGCAGCAAATTGCCTGGCTCTTCCTCCCTTTTTCTTTTCTCTGTTGTGGAGATCAAACTCAAGGGTGTTCTTCCTATGCGCTACATCCTCAGCCCTTTTTTATTTTGAGACAAAGTCTCACTAATTTACCCAAGCAAGACTTAAACTTGCAATCTTCCTGCCTCAGCCTCTCCTAGTGCTGGAATTACAGGCTTGCACCATGGTACCCTGCTCCTTTTATTCTCTTAATAACAAACCATTGTTGAGCACTTTGCACAATTTGAACTATCTCATTTGATTCTCTCACACAACCTTATGATGTCTGCAGTGTTTCTAGTTGCTGTGTCACAGATGAGGTAGCCGAGATGGAGAAGTTTAAGTAACTTGCTGGTGTCATAAGGCTATTTAGATGCTGGATACAATGATAGTTGTAACAATGGTGTTTGAATGATCTCAGACTTTAACCCCTGCTAAGCTCTCCCAGGCGTAAGAATCCAGACTCCAGAATCTCATCGTGGAGCATAGGATCCTTGGATAAATCTCTTTCTGGAGCTCTCCACACCTCCAGGCCACTCGTGTTCACCTACTCATGTGGCAACATTCACAAGGCCTTTCTCTGTGCCTAGTGTTAGGAATATCCCAGTGGAGTTGCTGGCCCAGGTGAGGGAAATCCAGGAAGCCTTCCTGGAAGGGGCCCAAATAAAACTGGAAAAATCAGTAGGGAGCAGACAGCACATAAGAAAGTGGGAAGAACCTTCAGGCAAATGGGACCACATTCGAGAGGGAGGCAAACTTGTTCAGGGATGTTGTAAGTGAAGCAGCAGCCAGAGCCCAGGCAACTGTGGAGCAGAGAGAGGAGTAGTGTGGCCGGTGAGTGGCCTGGTTAGCTCTGTAGACCATGCTGTGGGACCAGGCAGGAGGAGACAGGGGACATTGTCTGTTTCTTGCAAGACCTTTCCAGTCATCTCTGGAGCTAGGCCTTGGAGCAGGCCCTGCAGGCTGTGGGGGTGGGGCAGCCTTTCAGGACTCTCTCGGCAGAGCTTGGGGGAGGGAGCCTCTGGAGGCTTGGGGATGGCATGGGGTGGGTGAAGGCTGACAGTCAAAGCTGCCCCTCAGCAATGCCCAGTGAGATACCCCTCTGAGAGCAGGCAGCAGGAAGGGCATTTCAGGCTGGAATAGCATCTGCAAAGGTTCAGAGGCAAAGGAGTGCAAGGGCAGCCTGGGAGTTAACATAGTTTGATGTGGCCAAAGCCACGGTCTGGGCTGGGCAGGTCCACTGCTGTGCAGCAGGATTCACCTTGGGCCTTCATAAATAAGAGTCCTGGGCTCTGTAGCTGAGACTCCTCACTTCAAATCCGACTAGCTATGCATTTGTGGGCAAATTACTTTATCTCTCTGGCTCTTAGTTTTCTCATCTGTAAAATGGAATCATTGTGAGGGATAACCAAAAGACACAAAGCCCTGAGGATAAAATACTCAGTAAATGCAACCTGTATTATCACTATTGTTAATACTACGAACAGCCCCGTGCTGGGAACCCCAAGGTGGAAAACAACTTTTTAAGGGAGAAATCTCATTTTTAAAAAAGTAAAAAAACAAGTTGCAACGTGCACTTATCTGCAATCTCCACATTCACAGAGACGTGTGAAATTTCATCTGCAACTATTTTCTCAGAGTGTCAGCCCATCCCAAATCAGGTGATGGATGTTGGATGTCACAGGAATGATAGGGGTGTTACAGCAACCAGGGCTTGCTTGGTTCACTCGAGGCTGGGACAAGGAGCAGGGGAGGGAGGGGGCCCTCTCTGGGCCTCCAGAGGATGACAATGCCCAAGTTTCTAAACTGGGTGAAGGTGCTGGGCACTTTAGGGACTGGAAGCAGCTCTACCTGCACCAGGTAAGATAGGAAAACAGCCAAGTTTTCTGGAGCGCATACTCTGAATACAGTCTGGACTGGCCCTGTGCTATAGTAATTTGCAATCTTTCAGCGTTCACAGCTCATTAAACACGGAATTTAGATTTTGTATGTGTGTGTTAAGACCAAGACACAGGTGATCCAGGACCAAGAAGGCTGTTCTTTGGAGTTCTCCTAATGGGTTTGAATCCCACCTCTGTCTATACAGCATAGGCCTCAGTCAGGCTACTGACCTGGGTTTTAGTGTCTTCACTTGTCCTGAACAGTAACTAGGCCCACCCACTTCAAGAGCTGTGTGAACAGACAAGGAAATCACGCATGGGGAGTGGTTGAAACAGAGCTTGGTGCATGATCAGGTGCAAAAGCTCGAAGTAATCACCTGGGACTGCTGGATGATCTCTTCCTCCCAAAAAGATTGGTCATCAATGCCAGACGTGGTGGCTCATGCCTGTAATCCCAGCACTCGGGAGGCAGAGACAGGAGGATTGCTGAGTTCGCGGCGGCTTGCCTGGGCACCATAGTGAGCTCAGGGCCAGCCTGAAATACAAAAGCGAGACCCTGTCTCAAAAAAAGCAAAAAAAAAAAAAAAAAAAAAAGATTGGTCATGAGGCTCCCAGCACTCGCTGCCCATGGAGGCTACTTGCCCAGGGGCTTCCCGCCAGAGCTGCTGGATGTCTCCTTGTGACTGGTTTTGGTGGAGGCACAGAGCAAGGCCAGTCATTTTTCTGGCCTTCTGAAATTCAGAAACATGAAGTTTTTAAAAACAGCACACACAAAGAAATGATTTTTGCAGCTGTTTTGGCATTTGGGGAGTAATTTACCAACTTCAAGTTCAACTTAATGAAGTTGGGGGTAGGCAGCTTCCCGGGAGTTCTGCTTCCCAGCAATCTTCAGGCCCAGCCAGGGAAGAGGGCTGTACAGGTGGTCGGTGGGGAGCATTCACAGTAACACATTTTGTATTTGTCATCAGAATGGTGCCCCCGGGCATAGGGGCAGTGCCCATGGCCGCTCAATGGTGTATTTGTCATGTGGCCACTGACACAATCAATTGACCCCCTTACACACCGGTGTTTATTAGCCATTGTATAAATATTTCACCCCTCCCTGGTTGACACATAATCTCTTCTTTGCTGCCTCTGACAAATGAACATTTCTCTGTAGACTCTTAAATGAGTATGTGTCACAGCTATGTCACTGATTAATTTTTTTACCACCACGAACAACGATGCATAGAAATGTAACTTATACTCATTTCCCGGCTTGAGCCCAGCTGTCTAAAAAATTCCACCAGCAGCTACGACTGACAGACAGCTATCCCAGCGCTTGGGCGTGCTGACATGTGGTTGTGTGAGTGCCAGCTTGTTAATTACTGGCTTTCTCTTCCGGCCTGGCTGCCGAGTAACCAGCCGCAAGGACCTTAATCACCGTTGGGCCAGGAAGGGCTGCTGCAGAGGCTCCAGGGAACGGCTCCCCACCCAGCCTCATCACACAGCTTTCTCCTCCCAGCACCAGCGGCCTTTTCCTCGGGGTCCTGCTTTGGAAATGTCCCTGAAGTCACCGCAGTGCCACTTCACACTCTCTACCCACTGAAGTGAGAGATCATGCGGGGACTAGGTCTTGTGGAGCTCAGCACAGGGTGGACGCGCTAGAAATATTTGCTGACAGGAAGTCAGCTAAGGTGTAATTACTGAACAATGTTCTAGCCACCTGACACGAGTTATTTATCTTTTTGGGAATATTATCAGTGAACCTACTATGTTCGAGGAGCAAAGCAGACAGGCCGATGAACTGGGCCTCGAGGAAAAGGTGGCCCTTCTTTTAGAGAAAAAAGTGATCAGACTGGAGTTGGAACCGACTCCTCCCTGGCCCATCAGTGACTAAGCAGGGGGCTGGTGCCTGGGTGAAGTTCAGGTTCAGTGAGGACTAAGATACTGGAGATGGGCCCTGATTGGTCCCTGTTTCCGGCTGAGGTCTTTGCCTTTAGCCCCACAGCATGCATGGTGTTGTACGGTTGGGAAGAGACCACATGGCTGGGTGACCCAGCCTGCACACCTCACCATCTCGGCCCACCACCCCAACACCACTGTCCTTGCCCTCAGCTGCCTCAGTTTCTCCTCCATTGTGACCTTCCTTTCCTTCTCCTTGTTCTGCTCCTTCACACTTTCCTCCTGCCAGCAGGTTCTCCAATCACCTTGAGCTGCAGAGCCAATTCAGCATCCCCACCCCAACCCGACCCTGTCCATCTGCTGCTTCCCCTCCCGCCCCCCACCCTACCCACTGGCACTAGACTGAGCTTCAGCAGGTGTCCAGGCTGCTCCTCCCCTACCCATCTCCATGCACCTGTGTCCTCTGCACCTGTGTCCTTTCGCTGATGTCATAGAACCCTGGCTGGGGGCCAAGTGCATCGCCTGGGGATACTTGCAGGCAAAGGATTAACCATCTCACCCTAGACTCTCAAGAGACTGACCTGAGAAATGAAGACCCCTCCTCCCCTAAGGCTGGAGAGACTTGCAGCAGCTTTGGAGACTGGGGTTGCACATCTGGGGAACAGAGATATCAAGTGCTGAGGCCACATCCACAGAGCCTATCTGAAACAGTCAAAAGCACAGATATCTGTGGTGAGGCAGGACACATGGAATGGGAATTGATCAGAATCCCAGGTTCTGTATCATGGACTATGCACTCTGGGGCAAGTCCCTCCCTAGCTTTTTGTCTTGTACACTGGGGATGCTAGCATCTATGTCACAGGGCTGTTGTGAGCTTAGCAAGGGAAACCACAGCGGCCCTTCTCCCCTCCGAGGTTGTAACAAGAGCTGGACAAGGTGTGTGTCTGCTGGTCTCCCAGCCCACATGCACTGAGGAGGTGGTCTCGGCAGCCCCAGCTACTGGCTAGAACTGTTTCTATCCTCCCTTGCCTGAGTGGTATGGGAGAGGGCCTGCTCTAGGGAAGGAGGTCAAAGTGCTGGAGTGTGGCTGTCCGGAACATCGGCCCCCACTGCTGGTCTTCGTTGTCCAAAGCTGGACATCCCTGAACAAAGTATAAGTTTACATATATGATCTCCTGGAAAGTCACAAAACCAAAGTTAGGCATGGCTACATTCCTTTCACCGCCAAAATAACTAAAGCCCAAAGAGCTTTTAAACCTCTGCAAAAAGTCACACAGAGCCAGAATCAGAACTCGAACCTGGGTTCACCTCCTTTACTACCCCAAACGGTCTCCTTCGTGCCCCTCCCCAGGCCCCAAGGGCATGCTCAGAAAGCAGCTCAGATGCCAGGGCAGGATGACCTGCTCTACTCTCCCCTCTGGGCCTCAGTGGAGGGGTCTGGGAGCCCAGGAAGAGGCGCAACGCGCAGCATAGATCTGGGCTGGGACCAGGAGGACAGCAGGCCCTGGGGACTAGGCTCCCACAATTGGCCCTTTTGCTGGTGGCCTAGCTGTGCCATCCTCTGTACATTTCCTTGTTCAAAATGGAGTGCCAAGGGCCGGAAATCAGGACAAAAGCACCACCCACAGCTCTGGTCTTGATGACTCAGACTCCACCTCCCACAGCCTCCTCCTGTGTGTGTTTCTGAGTGTATGTGCCACATGTGCGCCCTGGCAGCGCATGAGGCTGTCAGCTGTTTGTGTGTGCGCGCACATGTGTCCATGAGAAGACCTATCTCCAGGCCCCAGGCCATGGCATATGATGACCAAGAAGGTCAGCAATGATCCTTGCATTAATAGCCATGTTCCCTCATTGAAAGGCTCTGCATAAGCACTTCACGTGCGAGACAGCACAGAATGTGTACCCCTTGGACATGAGTCCTATCATGAATTTCAGCTCAGAGATGCTAAACTTCTTTTCCACAGTCACACAGCCAGGACATGATGAAGCGATCCGATGCCAAAAATCTGTGCCCCATCCGCACTTGCCTCCTTTGCCCCTCTAAAGTTAGAAGAGTCCTTTGCAGTGGGAAGCTAGCCAGGGTCCCTGAAGGAAAGGAGTCCGGGAGCTAGCGCCAGAGGAGCAAGAGAAGGGGGCTAGTAGCAGTTAGACGCGTGAGCAAGAGGGGGCAGGGCAGCTGTCTCAGAACAGGTGTCAGAGAAGCTGTGACAGCCACTTAGAACCACAGTGGCAAGCCTCCTTTACATGGCTATTTGCATACATTTGCATGTATTTGCATCACCAAATCTGTGGAATTGGCCCTAATGGTCCCTGCCTCAGAAGACTGGCAGAAGCTGAAAGGGTGGGAGTGACAGGGAGGGCCTGGGGAATTCAGGAGGGGAACGAAGATAGAGGCAGTGCTGTGAGACCCGGCCGGCGCCAGGCACCGACAGGAGACAATTTCTAGGGGGAAAGAAGGAAGACTCGACTCTCTCCCCAGTGCCGTTGGAAACCTCTTCGCCTCCCTCCCCCCGTGCCCATCTCCTGGGGGGGGGGTCAGGAAGGGGGTTGGGAAGACAGAAGTTCCGGAGGGCGAGGTGTGTTAAGACTCAGGCTTTGGCCAAACCAGACCGCCTCTCCCTGCGTCTCGGTCTCCTGGCTGGGGCCGCCTACTCGGCCGCCCGGGGTCAGTGGCTCGGTGTTGGGGCGTCATCTCGTGGACATATGAGGAAACACACCCTCTTCCTGCTGGCTTTGGCCTCAGCCCCTTCCTGGGGTTGCTGCCCAATACGCGGTCGCTTCTCCAGCGGCCAGCAGGTGTCCGGTGGAACCCGGTCTATCATCCCGCGGGTTGAGCGGGCCTGGGGTCTCACGACCTTCGGGAAGATCACTGGCAGGGAGCTGTCCATGAGCTTGGGCTGGACACAGCTTGCTGGTGAAGAGCCAGAAAAACATGGCTGTGCCATCCCAGCAGTGTGACCTTGACAAATCGACCTTCGAATCCATTTCCACATCTATAAAATGGAGGCAATCAAATTTACATGTGAGACTGATAGGAAACAATATGTTACAAGTTTATTGGGAGGGTCAGGACTAAAATGAAGAGTTTTCCTCAGGCACAAAACGGTTAAGGACCTTGCATTTGCACAATCTTGGGACCTCTGAAATTTGTATCCTGGTTCTGTCCAGGATCTCAACTCAATGCCTGGGACACGAAAGGCACCCTGCCTGCAGGAGCTGTTGGTATCCCAGTAGCTGTGCTGTGAAGTGCTCCAGCCTTGGGAAGGCTGAACCCTGTCCCCCTCCCATCTGGCAAAGGGGTTTTTGTTTTGTTTTGTTTTGTTTTGTTTTGTTTTTGAGACAGGGTCTCACTTTGTAGGTCAGCTGGCCCTGAGCTCACTATGTAGCCCAGGCAAACCTTGAACTCAGCAGTCCTGCCTCTGCCTCCCTAGTGCTGGGATTATAAATGTGAGCCACCACTCCCAGCATTGTGGTCTGTGTACTGATTGCTGGTGGGTGTGAGTGACCACACCCGGTATTGTTGTATGTGGTTACCAAGGATCAAACCAGGGATTTTGTGTTTGCTAGGCTGGTGTTGGAACTACTGAGCTAAATCTCTCAGTCTGGCAAAGATATTTTGAAAGGGGATCAGAGGGTAGAGATGAGGGGCCTCTTTCCAGAGTCAGGAATAAAGAGGAAGTCAGAGGCAGATGGTAGTGAAAGGGCCAGGCAGGACCACAAATTTCCTGAGACCTCTTAAGACTTCCTGAGACCAACTGATAGTTAAGGAAGGGATTTGGGTCTATCTTGCAGAGGGTCAGTGACAGCGAGGGAGAAACAGATGGATGACTTCTGGGAGTGGGCACTGAGTCTGCAAATTTCTGGGTCTCAAACACCCTGCAGGACATCCACTGGAAGCTCTCAACAATCTGGCATAAGTCTAGTGAGTCTTTCTCCAAATTCCCTGCGTGATGGCTTTTGGAGAGAGTGGTCACAGTGCCTGGTGTGAAGTCCCTGCACATGCCCAATAGCACTGGCTCCCTTTGCCCTGCATGGAGCTAGTACTGCCATCCTGACTACTCAAACTGCCAAGAGGTGAGACAATGCTAAGCCCTTCAGTGGCTGTCTTCCTCAGGCCACCCAAGATCCTGGTGGCAGGTAGGTCTCCTTGAACCTCCCCCTTCAAACCTGTAGGGACTGTGAATCCTCCTTAGCAAATCAATGCGTGTCCAGATTTAGTATCATCTTCCTTGTCTACAGTGCTTCCCCTAAAGGTACAATAATGAAATCATCCAAGACTTCCAGTTTCAACTGTCATATTTAGGTCTTTGATCCATTTCAGTTTTTTGTAGATGGTGTGAGGAAATGTGATGGTGTGATCAATGGACTCACTATTCTAACTGGGTTGTACCTCTATGGCCAGAGGCAGCCCAGTACAGCAGTAGGATGGCCTGTTGAGTGCCCAGTGAAGCTGCTGGCAAGAACCTGGTACCGGTGGGGTGAGGCCCTGAACTCTGTGTTCTGATATTGGTTTTGAGCAGTTTCTCCCATGTATAGAAACTGCAGGTCTCAAGTCGAGTGTGGAAGCACAAGTGGCTCATCTCATGTCCTTGTCCCCAAAACTCTTCCAGTTAAATGTCTTAGTTTCCAAGGAGATTGTCCTTAGGCCAGAGAACACAGTAAACTGTCTACCAACCTGGAAGCTGGCAGGGTCACCCAGCCACACTAAGCAATGCATGCCAGTGGATCGATAGACAAAGAAGGCTATTCTTGTACTGGGTGAACCTGGGCTGTGGACACAAGTCACACAGATACAAAGAAGGTAAGGAGAGCTGTGTCTGGACCCAGCCAGAGGATTTATGGGGCATCCTTCAGAACTCACACCTGAAAGTAACCAATGACAGACAACCTCCATAATGACCATTCTAAAAAGGCAGGGCAGCTAAGAGAGCAGACCTCTCAGGAATATAAAAAACTGTAACCTCATCGGGCATGTAGTCCAGGTCTGCAAAGGGCTGGCTGAGGGTAAGGGAAGGAGGGAGACAGTATCAATGATGTGGTCAGGGCAAGTGACAGTGGTGGGGCTGTGGCTTGCTTCATTGTCTTCTAGCCTTTATTTCTTTGAGATCACATCTGGCCCAATTTTGAGGAGGATCTGTTTGCAGGGAAAGAGGGATGATAACTTTATTACAGGGAGAAGAAGAAAAAGGGGAAGGTGCAATCGTGGTATAGCCATCAGCCGTATTGGGAGGGCACAAGAGGATCTCAGTGGCACCTGACAGGGGCACTCAACTCCATCTCACTCTCTCTGATTCTGCTCCTCCACTTTCAGGCTTAGCTGAAATGCACAGCAGACGGGAATCTGGTTGCCAGGTGTCACCAAGGACTGGACCACAGAACCCAGAGGTTTACTCTTTGGAGTGGAACTTGACTCACGGAAGAGAGGTGGCAGGTGGGAGCAGTAGACCACCCGAGCCTCTGCTTCGCCTCAGCGAGGCAGAGTTGCCTGCAATAACCTCTGAGGCTGATATGCACCAGGGTAGGACAGTGTGGTATTATCTTGCCTGGCCACCTCTTTTTTCCTTACCCTCAGCTCCCTGGACTTCCACCCAGATCCTGACTGTCTGCTCTGGTGCTGGGAGGCCTGACTAAGACAGGGGAACTTTTTCTGAGGTGTACCTCCCTGCACCCCATGCTGTGGTCTTTGTAGGAACCTGAGTCTGACTCCTCCAGGCTTTCTGAAGAAGCCAAAGAAACAGAAAGTCCTAATAGGCAGGAGCCAACCCACTGTATCCCAGACAAAGGAGAAAGTGGGTGGATATGAGAGATGAGGGTGGACGGGCCAATTAGGGGCAGGAAGTGGGTGAGGAGGTTCGAGAGTAGGTAGTAAGTCCCAGTAAAAATTGTCCCCTGTAAGTGAGCTGGCCTAGGACATTTCCTAGGCAGGAATGACTGGGTCCTGGACCTGAGAAGGAAGGACAATATTCTCTCCTCCCTTTGCCTGGACACCGGGGCTGTAACCATCTCACGAGTGAGCCAGTGGTACTGGGGCAGAAGGTGGTGGTGCCAGGCTGAAGTCCTCTTCTTCAAGGCCAAGAGGTGCCTAGGACTCTGCTGTGGCCTAATGTTTGTGTCACCTTTAAAATTCAGGGTTGTCATAGGAGGAAGTGGGGCCTTTAGGAGGTGGTTAGGAATAGGTTAATGCCTCATACAGGGCTTGTGGGGTTGAGTTTGCCCTTCTGTCACTTCCTCCATGTGAGCACCCAGCACTCTTCCCCCACAGGTCATAGCAGTCATCCTGAAAGCAGAGAGAAAAAATCACTAGACACCAAACCTGCCAAGGCCTTGATGCTGGACTGTGAGAAAGAATGCCCTTGTTTATAATTTATGGAGTCTGAGGGATTTTGTTACAGCAGCACAATCAGACTAAGTCCTCTACCCTTTGGGGGTGCCCCCAGTGCCCTGGCTCGTAACCCCATCCCAGAGCAGTGTCAGACCCAGTGGCGTTCTGTGCTCTAAGAGGGACTGGCCTGGTCTTGTGGTTCACAGGGAGATAGGGCCAGAGACCCAGCAACAGACCAAATGTCCCCGATAAGGTCCTGACCCTCACCAGAGCTCCCATTCCTCTGCCTTTGGATGGTGGGAGGGGACAGGCTGGGCATAGAAGTCCTGTCTAAACTCCTTCCCAGGGTCATCCTTGTCATTCTTTTACCTCCAGGCAGAGCTAGAAGGAAAGGAAGAAGAGGAGCCCCAAGCCCCAGGAAGTCTCGGAAGTCTGCAATGTGTCAGGCCTGCCCAGGATGCTGAGATGGGATTAAGGGATTTGACTAGAGCCGGCACATGC